>BRDA01038140.1:33322-44779 GCA_036984385.1 Crenuchus spilurus
AATTTCCGTGTCATACATCAAAGGTCGTTGTAGATCACCAAATCAAAGGTATAACGTTGGTTGACTTCTGAGAAAGGTGTCGGGGAGGGAAGGTTTGTCCTTCCTCAGAGATGCCACCGGTGTTCCACAGTATTTAGACAGTCTTCAGTTGGTTGCAATATGGAAACTAAACCACTAGATGTTGCTGGAAACTACATACTGTGCCTTTAAATAAAAATACAATTGAAATGTTCTTTAAATTAAACATTTTGACCTATTTAGACTGATTGGAGTGTATGAAGAAGAAGGGGCTAAAAATAAGCCAAAAATAATCATTTATACAATATATCTGACCTCACAATCTGATTGAAACGTGTTCTAACTGTGCTGCCATTATTCATGACAAAAACACAAAAACTGCCACTCTGCCCATGTGTTGCTAAGTAATGACTAGCTTTATACGCCCAGCCCTGAGTTGTGTTGTCTCCAAAATGAGAAATGAGTTCAGGCAAAGCCTCTGATATGAGTCAGAGAAGAGTGTGAGGACAGACACACTTCAAATTCCCCATCTGACATTTCCTTCAGAACTTTTAGGTCGACTGCTGTGACAGCAGAACAACTAAGCACAGTGGGATGAAGTAGAAATTCAATTCAGCTCAATAATAAATAATTTATGGCCAAGCAACAAATGTCACTCAACAATAACATATAAGACAAAATGTGTACATCAGTGCGAAAGGTCGCAAATGTACATCCAATGTCTATTTTCACTTAAATACAGGGTTTAAATGTTTTTTACATAACATTCATACAAATGGAGTTGCTAGAAAGTACTTTAGTGAATAATCTGTTGCTCCTTTACCCTGTATAATTGATATTATACCACAGTTAGACCTGATCCTGCAATGTGATTGGCTGAGAGATGTTCTAGGAGTGCAAACATTGCACAAAAATGGCAGATGTACACAAAACGTGATGTCACCAGTAGCTAAGCAGACTATGACATTATGATCAGAGGACTGTGAGTTTGAATCCCGAACTTGTGCTCTTGCCATCGGCAGCCATGGCCTGAGAGAGCAAAATTGGCCATGCTGTCTCTTGGCGGATAAATGGCGCTCTCTCTCCATCACTACTACGTAATATCAGCTGGCTCAGGTGTCTGTTAGCTGATGAATCAGAGCTGGGGATCCTGCGCTTTCCTCAGAGTGTGCTGGCAGCCCAATGATGATGTATTGGCAGCAGTTATAAAAGGGGCGGAGCCTGTCTTCACATGCATCAGAGGAGGCCTGTGCTAGTCTTCACCCTCGTAGAGTCAGGGACATTAAAAGTGATTGGGAGAGTCCTAGCAAATTCATTGGCTTCTATTACATTGGGGAGGAAACTTTGGGTGAAGCCAATGAGAGCTGAGCTGAACAGAACTTCTCAGAGTGTGTGAGGGAAGTTAAAAGTATGATGCCTAAATCATTGGACAACTAGAATTGAATCATATCATCTGCCATGTTTGTTTTTTTGGCGTCTACAGTAGTTTGCGAGAAACTCAAGCCATGTTTTGAGGCTCGGAGCCATCAGTCGGGTATGTTACTCATAAAGTGTGTGGTTTCAGGGCAGGGTGCCTTTATGACTAATAACGATCAAGGACAGAGTGAACCAGGCTTTACTAAGCAAGCATTCTGCTGCTTCTTGTCTCTGATTGTTTTTACATGACTTGCTATGTCCCAGCAAGTGCTCCAAAAGCTTAAACGAAAGCTGCTTTCAGATCCTTTGTGTTCTGAGGTCTAGATCAGTTGATGGTATCGTTTGTCAAGTCCAAACTTCTCCCAAGGTCACTGCATGCAGTCGGGCTATATTTCAAGTATCATCTAATTAAGACTCCAGTGATCATCAGGAGGAAGTAATGGAGTATAGAAAATGCCTTCGTCAGAACTGATGAAGGCCGTGAGGACACTTTCCTAACCGATGAGCCATTAGGGAGTTGAGAAAAAAAAAAGTTACTTTAATGACTAACCAATTAGTAGCCACCCAAAAAATTGTTATTGAGTAATTTTAATGCTAATTATTCTCATACTTTGTACAAACAAATGTTCTGGCCTCTTCAATTATGCGACCAAACAGGGAGATAAATCGTTTAAAGATTTTAATGAAAATACATCACGTTAATGAATGAATGTAATGATGTTAAAATGCAGTTAATCTGCAATTAAAAGGAAGTTATGAATCTCTTATAAATATCTGCGATATTACAGCCAAACAGCTGTCTTAAACTAATACCAGTGCATCTTAAAACAGCACAATGTCCAGTGCTATTAGAGTTATACTGTACTGAGCCAAATGTACTTGCAGCCAGACCTGACAGCATTATTATTTGTCAACCTTGTCAAATTGCCCGCTTTTATTTCCATGGCAATGTGATTATGTTGCTCTGCCACATTCACTTCACCCACCAAACATTACTAACTTATTTTTTTAATCTAATTTATGCATCTAGCCAATGTACAAGTCTAAATTTATTCCTGCTAGGCTAATAGCATTCATTAACCTACGGAACAGCAAATGTTTGATTGGAATATGGCATTTCTCCCATCAAAGGGACGTTTCATTTTCTCCTTCTGCAAATCGCTCACTTCAAATAAGCCATTAAATACCGTTTCACTTCAAAAGTGCCGTTTTCCGTATGCTAATAGAGCGTTTAATCAAAATGGCCACATTGGGAAAATGCATCCCACTGATTTGATTGGCCAGAGATACCCCAGGATCCCAGGAACGTGACCGTATGCCCTCTGAGACAAGTGGGCAAGGATTGCAAGTCAGTGCCTGCTCCTCATATCAACAAAATGCTAAAAGAGCATTGAGCTCCTGGCCAGCAGGAGGCACTGTTTTGTGAAGTGTACATTGCTTTAAGGCCACAGGAAACCAACCAAACATGGGATCTTAACCTAGAAGACGCGGAGAATGTGACACTTGTTGTGTTTAACCCTGCCTTCACAATGGCAGGGACTTTCCGTTTCTTGTCGCTTGAGCTTGGGCTTGAACTGACCTTTGGCTACCATAGTTTTATGGATGCCAAGTGGCATGGTGGTACAATTGTGGCTACAGAGTGTCTAGAACATCTATTTAACCATGTGTGCGTGGGGTTTCCTCCACGGTCTCCAGTTTCCTACCACAGTCCAAAACCAGGGAGGCCAGGTGAACTCTAAATTCTCCTGGTGTGAGTGTATGTATGTCTGTGTGTCCCCAACCCTGTCCTGGGCTTTGCTAAAATAATAGCACTTAGTGAAGTGTAATGTAGCAGTGAATGTATTTTCACAATAGTCTAATTCTTTAGCTGCACTCATATAAATTTAAAAGGGGCAGAACTGTATCAGGGTACTTGTGATAAAGTATTTACTACACTGCTTGGTTCCCATTGGTAATCACCACATCAGTTCAGTCCTGAAGTTAAACTTTTCTCAACTTAGTTGTATTGTTTGCTCCGCCCACTTTGAGTCTCTTTATTTATTTTATTCACTTTTGAGTGTAATAACAGTCAAGTTAACGCTTTAACATCCTGCTCGACCATTTGGTAGAGCACATTTAAGTCACTATATCTCCTTGAAAAAGTTAAGACAATGTGATTGTACCATCTCTACCAATCGGTAGAGGTATGCTATGCTAAAAAACATCCACTAAAGGTCAGAAATGCAACATTTTCTTGTCTGAATGTAAAAAGTGAACATAATCAGCATGTTATTGCCGTTTTTATGTTTGTATGTTCTGATTGTAACAAAAAGTGATTTTATGTTTAAAATGTATATTTAAAAAAATGTGGGGTCTTAAATAAATCACCACCATCCTACCAAAATAATATTCATGTTCATATGCATATTTGTATTATTATTATTGTTGTTTAATAATTAATAATTAATATTAATTATTATTAATATATAATATTAATTATTATATTAAAAATTAATTCACTTTCTTTGTTTTTGGTGATGTTAAAGTGTTAAGAGGTTAAGAATCTGAATAGATCCAGAGTTATTTTGGTCTATGAGGTGCACAGAGGTCATGGTTGAAATTCATGTGTTTGGGTTTACCAGAGATAAAACTCCTCACATAATTAGATGTAGATAAATCAAAAAATAAGTGCAGAAAGCTGGAGAAATATGAAAAAACCCACTCTTAACAAAGTTACCATCTTGCTTTTCCCACTGGTGATTAAGCTATATAATCACGGTGACATGCTGACCTGTGCTTTTAATGATTCACTTTTTAAACAGAGCTAAGATGCTGAAGTGGGTGTGGGGCCACCACCTCACATCTCTGCCTCGCTGCCTTACTGGGTTGTTATTTTTGTGGAGAAGATTCACTGCTCCTGTATCGTCCCATCTCTTGCGACAGAGCTCGGATGCCCAGGAGACGGGTCGTGTTCAGTACTCGGATCATGTAGGCGGTTATGGGGTTGGGTACCACATGCTTTATGTAGATTCCTGCCAGTGTTAACGGTTGTCACTCAATGATGTCTTCCTGTATAGCTGAGTGTGTAGACGGTGCTGCTGGCGGTGAATGTGGGACGTTTAACCCGAGGAGTCATCTCTGAAGTGACAGGCCTGTTAGTGTACATCAGCGTGGATGATTGAAAATCTCAAACAAAAGGAGGCATATTCTAATAGCTCCGTTTTGACACACTTATCACGTACAATCACCTAATTACTTTGTAATATAAGGTCTTGATTAGGATAGCAGCCACTGAAATGTAGAAGCCATTTTGCCTTATCATTAGCGGGATTTCCGTCTAATTATAATTCGTAATTAATGCAAGGACAATCTGATTTGCTCTGATTATGTGAGTGATTACAGATTCCATATCTGCATAATCTGAGAGCAGCTTTAAATACTGCAAATGCCAGCACTAATAACAGTGATGACTACACAGTCGGCGGCATAAATACAGTAAATGGAAATAAAGTGGAATAATCGCGGAAAAAGGAAAAAATGCTCCACGCTTTGACCTCTAAAACTTCACATATCATTGTCCGACATTTGACTTATTTCGTTATTTCCCTGTTTGCTTATGATGCCAAAATATAGTCATAATTACTTATTTATTTATCTTTATGGTTAAACAATTTGACACAATAAGCTGTTTTTGAAAACTGTAAAGACTGCTGTATGCAAATGAGCTGTTGACTCATTGGTTGCTCTGCATTGCGCCTCATTTCAAAAGTAGTCCAGATTGAACTTCTGTCTAAATTGGGCTCAGGGTTGCCAGGTACAGAAAAAATACTCCAGTGTAATATCTGCCCATCACGAGCTGAATACATTTTAATTGGAAGATTTGATTGCCTTAAATACATCAATTCTCCCCTTTTCCTTCTGCTGTTGCACTAATATTAGCTAACGACTAATATCAAATAACAAAGATCACTCTAAGAGCAAGGCGTGTAATAGTCAGAGAGGTCACAAAGGACCCCAGGGTAACTTCTAAACAACTGAAGGCATCTCTCACATTGGCTAATGTTAATGTTCATGAGTCCACCATCAGGAGAACACTGAACCACAATGGTGTGCATGGCAGGGTTGTAAAGAGAAAGCCACTGCTCTCCAAAAATAACATCATTGCTCGTCTGCTGAAGATCACGTGGACAAGCCAGAAGACTATTAGAAGAATGTTTTGTGGACGGATGAGACCAAAACAGAACTTTTTGGTTTAAATGAAAAGTATTTGGAGAAAGGAAAACACTGCATTCCAGCATAAAAGCCTTATCTCATCTGTGAAACGTGGTGGTGGTAGTATCAGGTTTGGGTCTGTTTTGCTGCTCCTGGGCCAGGACGGTTTGTCATCATTGATGGAACAATGAATTGTGAATTATATCAGAGAATTCTAAAGAAAATGTCAGGACATCTGTCCATGATAGTGGGTCATGCAGCAAGACAACGACCCTAAACACACAAGTCGTTCTACCAAAGAACGTTTAAAGAACAGTTACCAGAAACGTTTAGAGGAGTCACACCAGATACTGAAAGCAAAGGTTCATACTTTTGCCACATTTCAAGTACCACTGTAATTTCCATACTGAGCCGTCAACATTTAGACTGTAATAAAGTTTACATACAACATCTTTCTCCTTTTTTGAAACAAGGAAAAATGGGGCCCTTTAATGCTTCTATCTGTATTCACCTTCTAGCTGACTTGATTATGCAGCAGGCTGGAAATAATTGCAGCTGTGAGAAGTGGCACCATAAAAGTTGCTAAAAGAAAAAGTTTTCAGTTTCACGACTGACTTTTCAGTTGCTGAACTTGCTTACAGAGAATGTGAAGAACGTCCCACTGAGCCCTGAGTGTTTACTTATTCACTTATTATATTTATAACCCCAAAATCTCATGAGGGAACAAAGGCTTATGATGATTTCAGTTCAAAGGTATAATCAAGACAATTATTCCCCTTTCTTCCATTCTGCCTAATCCCTGACACTGATCTTTATCTGCTTTGAGCTTCATAAAGCATCTCTGTAGTTGGTCAATTCTTACTAATGTGTGTAGAGCAACAATCAGTGCATCTTGATTGATTCTGTTTTAATCTCATCTCGATGCCACCACTGAAGTTCTCTTTGAATGTTTGCTATTAATGTTCTGGGCGTCAGTGTTTAGTGTAGTTAATAATGGCTGGACAAGAGTATGCCATTCACATTCAATCCACATCTGCTTTATGTCCACTCATAAGCATCATGTAGATCATGTAGTCACTTTCCATCACTCACTGGATAATGTGCTTAGATGTGGGTCCATCACATTTCCCTTTCACCTGACCATATCAAGTTCTAAAGGAACAGAGGGCAACTGTAGCTCACCCTGCCTCATCCTACATCATGTACTGTATGTATGATGGATGCTCAGCTGAATCAATTCACAGTCATGTCCACGTATTTGGATGTTGTGTAATTTTTTATGCCTACCTCAATATTCTGGAGGTGAATTTCAACCATATTCATCACCCTGTCATCATTGGCTACACCTGTCTTGTCTTATTGCACAGCCCTGGCCCCTCATCCCTACTCTGATTATGTTTGTATATAGGTTCCCTCATGTCTTACAGTCCACGTCCATCATTTTTTATTTTCAAGTCTGTCATTATGGTCATGATCTAGTCTTCACTGTCAATTATTCATACCTTAAGACCTGGGATCAGGATTAGGGTTAGGTTTTGGGTTGAGGTTAAGAGTTGGGGTCAGTTAGGGTAAATGTCAATTAAGTTGATTATAATAGATACATCTACAGAGCATCACACCTGGCCTATACCCCAAAGCAATTGATAAAATTAATTAAATTAATTAGTTTAATTAAATAAATCAAATAATTAATTGAATTCATACAGACATGCTGAACATCACACAGTCAAAAAATCTTAAAGACTTGCTTAAGGCCTTTGTAGGTCTATTCATAAGATCAAATATTTTTCTACTTCTACTCACTTATCTGTGTGCATCTGTGAAAGAGAGCAAATTATTATTTCCAATATAAGCCTAATATAACTAATGGCTGGCAAATAACAGACCATCAGCTTTGCAAATTAGGCCTTTTAGTTGCTTGTTAGGCCTCTTTAGGCCTTATTGTAGTTGTTATTATGACTAAAAAACATAAAATAGGCAATATTACCTTTCTAAATACACTGCATGGCAAATATAACCATTTCTGTAATAATCTTTTCTAGCACACATCTCAGACTTGTTAAAGGTCATCAGGTCATAATTTCTACTTCTTTTAGTGTATAAAAGGCATTATTGCTTGTAGTTAAGGCCTTGTACATGCACATATGAATGAATCTTAGACAGCTGGAAGACTTTTTACATGAAGGAATTGATGAAAATTCCCCAAACAAGTTCCAAAATGCGAAAAAAAGTGTCTTACTAAGTACTGACCATGCATTGTGCCCCAGCTAGGCTGATTTGATGTGGACTTGCTTGTTGTCTGTTTGCAGTAATTGTATTTGCTACTGCGCATCGTCTACACCAAGCACTTATGCTGTTTAATGAGATGCTGATTAGATATTCTCACACGCTCTCACTTCTGATTTAGTGTTATTTTAGTAGACGAATGAAGATAATTCTCCATAATGCCACATGTTAAGATAATTACACTGTAATTGCCTTATCAAGGTGTCATACAGGAGAGGAAGCAAAAAATAGCAGCTCCAGTGTACTTCCTCCTGATCTAGTGCCATAAGCATAGTGTGACTGTCATCATTTAGTCACACTCAGTAAACTTACAGAAGGTGTAATTTTGTGAAAGGCATTGGTTTCTTTTGTCAAAAGGGGAGTTTAAAAGCAAATTCACACCAAGACTGCTTTATGAAGATGTTCTTCACATTAATAGAGTTAATTTACAGAAACGTTTATCAAGTTCACCTACATTTTGCTTTAAGCATGTCGCTGTTGTCATAACATGACATAACATTGAAGTAGTAACTTTTGAGTACTGGACGTTAAAGCATTCTTAAGTTTAATGTCTGTTTATATAGTAAGATTGTTTTTGTGTTTTGGGGGATAGGCCAGGTTTGATGCTGTGTATAATCAACTGCCATTTGCCCTAACTGACCCCAACTCTTAACCTCAACCTAAAACATAACCCTAATCCTGCTCCCAGGTATTAAACCTGATCTTAACCTTGGTCGTAAATCTAGTGCTGGTCCTAATCCTAGCCCTAATTCTACTCCCAACTCTAATGTGGGTCATAAACATAACCCAAGCCCTGATCTCAAGTGTACTACTGGCACTATACCTAACTTGAACTCCAATGTTGGCCCTAAACCTAATCCAGACCTTGATCCTAAGTATAGTGCTGGTCCTAAATCTAACATTAACTCTGGTAGTGCTGGTCCTAAACCTAACAGTAATCCTGGTCCTAATTGTAATGTTGGTTAAAAAACAGGTTTAGATTAAAAATGCAGTTTTTTTACCTCAGATTTTTTTCCCCAATATATTTTAGTGGCCAATTAACCCCGCCTCTTTTATCAGCTGGCCCTATCACTATCACTTACAATGTCCCTGACTGTCTTGGGAAGGGGCAGATGAGCACAGGCCTCCTCTCATATCAGTGACTTCAAGCCACTTTTTTCCCCAAACTGCTGGAGATACATCACCGCCAGCTCAGAGGAAAGCGCATATCCCCGGTCCTGATGGATCGCCCTGCAGACACTCCAGTCAGTCAACATTTTTTTATAGTGCTAGGGAGAGTGCACCATGCCCATCCGAAAAGAGAGCACAGCCAATTCTGTCCCGCCTGCCGATGGCAAGCAGCAAGAACGGGATTTGAATTTGCGATCCTAGGATCATAGTGACAGCGACTTAGTCCACTGAGCCACTCAGGATGTCTGGTTATAATTCTAGTGCTGGTCATAAACCTATCCTTAACACTGGTCCTAATTCTAGTGATTCTAGTATGTCGTCCTCATCTAGTGTCATAAGCATAGTGTGACTGATATCACTAATTCTAGTGCTGGTCATAAATCTGGTATTAACTAAACCCTAATCATTGTTCTACCTCTAATGCTGGTCCTAAACCCAATTCCAGTACTGGTTTTAACTCTAATGCTCTGAACAAATAGAACCAAGGTGTGAGATGTCCCTTCAGTTCTGTGCAGCCAGACAAGATTTCAGTGCCTAAAAATCTAAAAGTTCTGCATTTTAATCTTAAGCAGTAAATTGTAAAGAAGACACAAGCACATGGTCGACACAGGTGAAGCAGAGGGGCGTGGCCCGAGACGTGGTGTAAGGCGAGAGGGTCACACTTATCATATCACAAATAATAACATTTTTATTATTATTATTATTATTATTATTTGAAGGGCTCCTTTACAGTAGATAAGATTCAGACTTTTGCCAGTGTGATTGCACACAACCTCCGCATTTAACCCATCTGTGCAGTAAAACACACACCCAAAACAGTGGGCAGCCCTATCCATGGCATGGAGCAGTTGTGGGTTAGGTGGCACTTCAGTCATGCCTGGATCAAACCAGTGACCTTCTGGTCACAAGACAAGATCCCCACAGGTGCCCCCTCTTCTGCAAAACATTTTGCATTTATTTCACATAGTTGCTCTATAAAAATACTGTTTGTATGTACAGTGGGCTGTTATGAGCACAACATTTGTCAAACTTCTCAGAGTAAGAATGTTGACCTGGGGTCATCTTGTCTTGTCATGACTTTATTGCTGATGTTTAATGGTTAAACTTATGTACGATTGAGTGTAATTCAGGAACTGTGACAATATTATGACATATAAACACTGAAAGGAGACGTTTCTGTATTTCTGTGATTGTTCAGATATGTCCATACCCTTCTTTAGTAGGCGTAGTTTGTTTTTCAGGTCAGATGGAGGGTACGATAACATATTGATTCCAATTATCTTCCCCTTTGGATATGTTTCCAGGCCCTCATTTTCTATAATCTGTTAAATTGAATAAAAAATACAAATAATCACAAAGAAATATTGAAATTGGGGAATAATTTGATATGCCGTTTGCTCGAATGGAGTGCTATCGAACAGTTCTGAACCCTGCAGTGCCTGTTTGAAGGTTTTATGGCATTTTCGTACATGATCTGAGAGAATTTCAGCCAGATTCAGACACAGCATGCTGATTATTAGTAATGTGACACCATAACCAGCTGAGATCAGGGCAGCTTTGTACACAGAATATATAATGTTCTCAAATAAGTTACATTCTTCAGTGTAGCTCAAAGAGTTTGCATTGATGTACTAGTGCATATCCAAAACAAAAGATAATATAGTGAAACTGTTGGCACTGTCTGAATAGTAATTTACTCCAAACTCCAAATAAAATATTCTAATAATTTGAGATTATAGATTTCTGATGTTTATGAGCTGTAAGTCACACGGATAAATATTAAAAAGGCTTGAAATACATTTACAATCAAAAATATAAAATACGACCATTTAGCTCTTTGAAATAAACTATGATCACAAACCTTTTTTACAATATTCAGATATTTTTGATGTGGCACTTTAATTATAATAAGCAGTTTGTTTTTCACTATTCTGCACTTTTTTATCCTCCTGTGATAGTAATTGCAGACATCTATGCTTATATTTGAGTCAAATTGCAACAGTCGTTCACCAGGTCTGCAGTGGTCAGAGAACGGGACGAGAGGAAAAAGCTTTGTCCTAATAAAATTGCATTCTCACAGTGGTCTGATTAATAAGAGTGCTCAAACAAAGACGGCTGATTGCCAGCCATTACTTAATATGAGGGATAAAGGAGGTAGAATATCAAGGTTAAAACCTTTAAAGTGAAAATATCCAAAATTCATGCTACTCAGCATCTGAGAAAACATCAGTTAAGGTTGTTTTTATCCAAATATCTCATATTCTATTGTTTAACAGTATTCATTGAGGTTGTTTATGTACTAATATCTCCTATTCTAGTGATTAATAGTGTTTATTGAGGTTGTTTATGGACTAATATCTCCTATTCTAGTGATTA
>BRDA01038148.1:0-7500 GCA_036984385.1 Crenuchus spilurus
TTTTTCTTAAAGAGACAATAACCCTTTATGCTTACACTACTACTACACTATGAACTAACACAGAAGAAACATTCATTTATCTAGTTTAAACCAAAATATTACAAAACTGTCTCATGCAATCAAAATATCTTAAACCAATAGTCAAAAAAATTAATTACTATATACATTCTGTTTTGTTTTGTAAAACCACTCCTTGCTGCTCTATTGCTGTGAACAACAGGTTTAATGTTCAGTTTTGCCAATACAGTGTTAACAGTTAAATATGTGAGGTCAAGATTTATAAAAACAAGTATTTATGTTAAGTGAAGTCATTAAAGACTATTTTATTTTTTATTAAAAAATATATATTTAAGATAATTCAAGAGAAACTATCTTTTTTATATATAAAACATGTATTTTTTTCAGGAAATAGTTTTTAAGTTCAACTTTAAATGTCAGGAGATAGATTGTTGCTGTTAAACTTGCATTTCCAATAAAGTGAGTATTGGCAAAACTGGTTGTCATTTTTTATGTAGAGGTGGCGGGGGTGATGTCTGCAGCCTCAGAAAGTAACTAATAAAGTAACTTGTAATCTAACTTAGTTACTTTTAAAATCGAGTAATCAGTAAAGTATCTAAGTTACTTTTAAAAAGGAGTAATCAGTAATTGTAATACTTTTTCAAAGTAACTATACCATCACTTTGTTATATAACAACGTTATTATAATATTAGAACTCTACAGTATTAGCATAATATTAGCACTCTACAGTATATTTACAACCACAAGCACTTTTTCTACTATTCTTGACTGTCCCGAGGACGACCAATAACTATACTAAAAACAGAATGCAGGGGGTGTAGAGGTATAAAAACAAATAAGACAATGTAAATAATGTAAAGTTCTAATTATTTAAAGCACATACATCAGACCGAGTTAAATACTCCAGCAATGCAGCTCGCACATCAGCTCCTTCTGGATGTTGAGGTTCTTGTAACATGTGAACAGCAGGGCTTTCTTTTACAAAACAGTGCCAACGCGACGACAGATTCAGTTAAAAGCCTCCAGAAAGTTGCTCATGAACGCTAGCATAGCACATTAGCTGCGCTCGTGTTGGCGTCAAAAAGTAAACCTCAGTCTTCTCAATGTGTTTAACAATGCCTTTAACGTTTAAAACGTTTAAGTTATATGCCCTCTGTGTGCTTTTATACACACATCATTTGATCCTTGTTGTGTTTTGTAAACAAACACTCGCAGTTAGTCCATACGCTCCGCCTTTTTCTCCTTTCTGTTCACTTCCGTTGTGCAACGGCCTCTGTTGATGACGTAGGCTGTGATGTGTCCATGGTTCCGCTGTGTAACTTTTTTAAAATAATTTTTATTTTATTTTTGTATATCTTACAAACATCTCCAAAGAGAAAAGAAAATAACAATGGTAAATTATAAAATAAAGTGAAAAAAATGCGAGTTACAGAATCCGTTTATATGCATTACAGATATCTTTAGTTTTTATAGCTTTCTTGTTGTCTGAATCTGAGACTGTATTAAGATACAGTTTTAAGTCAGTTACAAAGAGGTCAAACAGTGGTTTTCTACACATTATTTTACTTTTATGAATATGAAACTTTGCCAGGAAAAGAACCAAATTGATCCTATATATGGCCAAGGAATCTTTCATTTTAAAATCTGTGATACCATACAAAACATTTTCAAAACATAATGAAAAATCAGGTGTGATATTGGAGATCAGAGCAGCAATGTCTTGTGGATTAAAGAGAAAACAAATCAACATTTTTAAACAGCATGAATAGACCAGATGGGACGGCGTTAAGCAGGTGTGATAATGGATGGATGGATGGATAGAAAACTTCTGACAGGCTGCTATTAGAGTTGTTTCCCCTGTGTTCATGAATAGCAGCTGGAACGGAGTTCCAAATCATAGTTTTCCCCTCACTTTGCTAAAAGGATAACAGTAACAATTTTTTTTTTCCAATACTAGTCTTCTGTCACTTTACTGAGAGGATAACAGTCACTAAAGTCCTACTCTGCACAGCAAAACCCAACAAAATTTCTCTTTAGTTTGAAATATTATTACTCACCAAGGATTCAGCCTTTGCCTTCCGCGTCACTTCACCAAGTTCTTAAAATCATGTAGAAGGTTCAGTAAAAATCTGAAGACTGGATCTTTCAATTTCTTCTGAGTTTATTCAAGTAAGACAGGCATAGCTTGAGTCTGTCACCAATCCATCTTGAGAACACATTCTTTTGGGTTAAATAGTTACATGGGAGGGCGAACAGGGAGTAGGATTTTTGAGAGAACACCTGGAGAGAAAGGTGTGAAAGAGCCATTGAAAGTGAGGATAGTTGGAGCAGTGGGAGTTTGACCAGACCACCTTTTCTAAATCATATGTCAACAGGAAGATTATCTAAAGAACCTGAACATTAGCATATGTTCATCAGGAGAAACATAATCTAATAAGACTTTCTTTCCAAAAAATTAAAAAAGAGTTTCTTTCACTCTGAAGCTATAAAGTAAAGCTGGAATTATACAACAGTTAACTGCCTTTTTACATGTGCAATAAAGCCAATATTTATTCCTTTGGTGTTGATAAATGCAGCCACACATAAAAACAGTTGTTTCTCATTGTTTTTGTTCAAATCTTTGTGATAATGTGTAGCAATATTTACAGAATTTCAGGAGAATACCTTTCAAGTACAAACTGGATTCTAAAAAAGTTGGGACACTAAACAAATTGTGAATAAAAACTGAATGCAATGATGTGGAGGTGCCAACATCTAATATTTTATTCAGAATAGAACACAAATCACAGATCAAAAGTTTAAACTGAGAATGTATAATTTTAAGGGAAAAATATGTTGTTTCAAAATTTCATGGTGTCAACAAATCCAAAAAAAAGTTGGGACAAGGCCATTTTTACCACTGTGTGGCATCCCCCCTTCTTCTTACAACACTCAACAGACGTCTGGGGACAGAGGAGACCAGTTTCTCAAGTTTAGAAATAGGAATGCTCTCCCATTCATGTATAATACAGGCCTCTAACTGTTCAATCGTCTTGGGCCTTCTTTGTCACACCTTCCTCTTTATGATGCGCCAAATGTTCTCTATAGGTGAAAGATCTGGACTGCAGGCTGGCCATTTCAGTACCCGGATCCTTCTCCTACGTAGCCATGATGTTGTGATTGCTGCAGAATGTGGTCTGGCATTATCTTGTTGAAAAATGCAGGGTCTTCCTTGAAATGATGACGTCTAGATGGGAGCATATGTTGTTCTATAACCTGAACATAGTTCTCTGCATTAATGGTGCCTTTCCAGACATGAAAGCTGCCCATGCCACAAGCACTCATGCAACTCATACCATCAGTGATGCAGGCTTCTGAACGGAGCGTTGATAACAACTTGGGTTATCCTTGTCTTCTCTGGTCCGGATGACATGGTGTCCCAGTGTTCCATAAAGAACTTCAAATCGTGACTCATCTGACCACAGAACAGTCTTCCATTTTCCACACTCCATTTTAAAAGAGCCCTGGCCCAGTGCAAACGTCTGAGCTTGTGGAGCTTGCTTAGAAATGGCTTCTTCTTTGCACTGTACAGTTTCAGCTGGCAATGGCGGATGGCGCAGTGGATTGTGTTCACTGATGATGCTTTCTGGAAGTATTCCTGAGCCCATTCTGTTATTTCCTTGACAGTGGCATTCCTGTTTGAGGTGCAGTGACGTTTAAGGGCCCGGAGATCACGAGCATGCAGTAGAGTTTTATGGCCTTGACCCTTACGCACAGCGATTGTTCCAGATTCTCTGAATCTTTTGATGATGTTATGCACGGTTGATGATGATAACTTAAAAGTCTTTGCTATTTTATGCTGGGTAACACCATTCTGGTATTGCTGCACTATCTTTCTGCGCAACAATGGTGGAATTGGTGATCCTCTTACCATCTTGGCTTCAGAGAGACACTGACACTCTGAGAAGCTTTTTATACCCAATCATGTTGTCAATTGACCTAATTAGTGTTAATTGGTCTTCCAGCTGTTCGTTATATGCTCCATTTGTTGACACTGTGAAATTTTGAATCAACATATTTCTCCTTTAAAATGTTACATTTACTCAGATTAAACTTTTGATCTGTAATCTATGTTCTATCACGAATAAAATATTGACATTTGCCATCTTCACATCATTGCATTCAGTTTTTATTCACAATTTGTTTAGTGTCCCAACTTTTTTGGAATCCGGTTTGTACATAAAATATATGTAACAGTACACAGTCATATCAAAATATTGTGACCACGCCTGATTTGAATTAACTCGGCACATGACGTCACAGATGCCTCATGAAAGGGTTTCCTGTGGATATAAATAAGTGAGCACAGCAGTCAGTTGTAGCAGAGTGTTGGATCATTGATTGCAGAAGGAAACCTTGACTCTGGCGAGACGCACAGTGCAAATGCTCAATCACAGTGGATCAGTTAACCTCTATAATGAACACAAGAGCAACAAGGAAAGTGTCAGTGATCATGACTGAGCAAACATTTCCAGCGTGGTTATTCCTAGTATCAGGTAGGTGGTCATAATATTCTTACATGACTAAAGATATTATAAGAACCGTTAGCAGAATGCAATGCAAGTCAGTTTTTAACACTCAATCATTCAAAGGCAAAAGCTGTCAGCAGCAATGTATTATAATCATTATTATTTAATTATAATTACATATAAAATACAAACCTGTAATCAGCACTAAACATTACATGGAACATAGTAAGAAAATTACAATTTCTTTATATGGGAGAAAAAAAAGGTTGCCATTATCTTAGTTACATTCTAAGATAGTTACATTATTTTGAAGTCACAGTGGCGTTTGAAAGTTTGTGAACCCTTTAGAATTTTCTATATTTCTGCATAAATATGACCTAAAACAATCAGATATTCACACAAGTCCTAAAAGTACAGGAAGAGAACCCAGTTAAACAAATGAGACAAAAACATGATACTTGGTCATTTATTTAGAGAGGAAAATGATCCAATATGACATACTTGTGAGTGGCAAAAGTTTGTGAAACTCTAGGATTAGCAGTAACTTTGAAGGTAAAATTAGAGTCAGGTGTTTTCAATCAATGAGATGACAATCAGAGGTGAGTGGGCATCCTGTTTTATTTAAAGAACAGGGATAAATCAAAGTCTGCTCTTCACAACACGTTGTTGATGCTCATCAGACTGGAAAAGGTTACTAAACCATCTCTAAAGAGTTTGGACCCCACTAATCCATAGTCAGACAGACTGTGTACAAATGGAGGAAGTTCAAACAGAACTTTTTGGTTTAAATGAAAAGTGTTATGTTTGGAGAAAGGAAAACACTGCATTCCAGCATAAGAACGATATCCGATCTGTGAAAAATGGTGGTGGTAGTATCATGGTTTGGGTCCGTTTTGCTGAATCTGGGCCAGGACAGCTTGCCACCATTGATGGAACAATGAATTATATCAGAGAATTCTAAAAAAAATGTCAGGACATCTGTCCATGAACTGAATCTCAAGGTGGGATTTACAGTAAGACAACGACCCTAAACACACAAGTCGTTCTATCAAAAAATGTTTAAAGAACAATTACCGGAAACGTTTAGTTGCAGTTATTGCTGTAAAGGTGGGTCACACCAGATACTGAAAGCAAAGGTTCACATACTTTTGTCACTCACAAATATATAATTTTGGATCATTTTCCTCAACAAAGAAATGACCCAGTATAATATTTTTGTCTCATTTGTTTAAACAGGTTCTCTTTATCTATTTTTAAAACGGTTGAAAATCTGATTGCTTTAGGTACATATTTATAGTGCATGGTTCTCCTATAACCCTTCACTGGCTTCCTCTAGCTGCTCACATCAGATTCAAAACCTGATGTTCATCTACAAAACAAGAAATGGACCAGCACCTCCCTACCTAACGGCAATGGTCACTTTGAAACCTTCAATTTTCCAGTACAGCTCAGCTTGACCCACCATTATTCAAGACATGTGGAAGACTGGCATCAATACTCTTCTCTGTCCTATCACAGAGGTGGTGGAAAAAACAGCAGAGTCCCTCAGTCTTCAAACACAGAGTGAAGACCATGTCTTTGTTGAAACACTTATTGTAATGCTCTTGTGTATAATTTTGTATCTTTCCTTTTTTCTAGGTATTAGTAATGGTATTGTTCCAAAAGTGTCTGAACTGAAGAGTAGTATGGACACTAACCTGTCTGTACTAGCGGAGATTCTCTACAAATCAAAGCATGTTCTGTATGAGCATCTGCAAAATGCTGAAAATGTAAATTGTAAAGGGTTCACAAAAATTCAAGCATAACTGTAAAATCTTTGAAGATTTTCATTTGATTACATTTTTGAAAACCATGCATCATTTTCATTCCACTTCACAATTATTTGCTAGGTTGTGTTGGTCGATCACTTACAATATTAATAAAATACATTTAAGTTTGTGGTTGTAAGGTGACAAAATGTGAAAAAGTTCAAGGGGTATGTAAACTTTTGAGCACAACTGTAGGTTTTTCATAGCTGTGAATAAACATATGAAGCTTAAGTCCTTTGGGCAGGCTGAAAGACTTTTCACAGAGCAAGCATTTGTGGATTTTCTCATTGGAGTGTAGGGACTTGTGCACTTTAGGTAGGCATTGTTGACAAAAGACTTTTTGCACACAACACACTTGAACACTTTTAGTCCTGAATGTCACTGCTCATGGGCATAAAGGCCTGATGTGCTGCTGAAGGTTTTCCCGCACACCTTACAAGTGAAAGGATCACTCTCTGACTGAAGTCTCTGGTGTATTTTCAAAGCATAAGTGGAGCTGTAACACTTTCCACAGACATCACAGCGCTGAGGATTCCTCAAAGATGTGTACTCTGCCCACTGCTTTTATCCCTCTACACCAATGACTGCTCTCCTGTGTGAATGCAGTGGTGTCTTAGATCACTCTGATGATTAAAACTTTTCCCACACTATGAATAATAATATGGTTTCTCTCCTGTGTGCATATGCTGGTGTTTTCCAAGATTACTCTGAACAGCAAAAGTCTTCCCACAGTCTGTTCACTGATACGGTTTCTCTCCTCTGTGAATACGCTGGTGTGATCCGAGACTACTCTGTTGAACAAAACTCTTCCCACACTCTGTACACTGATACGGTTTCTCTCCTGTGTGAATACGCTGGTGAGTTCTGAGATTACTCTGAACAGCAAAAGTCTTCCCACAGTCTGTACACTGATACGGTTTCTCTCCTGTGTGAATACGCTGGTGTGATCCGAGAGTACTCTGTTGAACAAAACTCTTCCCACACTCTGTACACTGATACGGTTTCTCTCCTGTGTGAATACGCTGGTGTGTTAGGAGATTACTCTGTTGAACAAAACTCTTCCCACACTCTGTACACTGATATGGTTTCTCTCCTGTGTGAATAAACTGGTGTCTTAAGAGATAACTCCGACAAATAAAACTCTTCCCACACTCTGAACACTGAT
>BRDA01038175.1:0-27372 GCA_036984385.1 Crenuchus spilurus
ATCTGGTCTTGTGACCTGAAGGTTGTCGGTTCAGTTCCCAGGCAGGTCATGACTGAAGTGCCCTTGAGCAAGACACCTAACACCCAAATGCTCCCCAGGCGCCGTGTATAGGGCTGCCCACTACTTCTGGCACATATTCACAGCCTGGTGTGTTCAGTAGTGTGTGTGTTTCACTGTTGGGTTAAATGTGGACGTCAAATTCTGTTGTGTACAATCACACTGGCAAAAAGTTGAATCTAATCTCCAGTGAGTTGACCGTAGATGTTGTTTGCTATATATTTAGCATATAACACAAAACGGTAGCATGAAATTCTCTCAGACTTTCTTTTCGGATGGAGAATTTTATCTCTTTGTGAAGAAAAGTCTTAGGTTGTAGAAAAGAAACAAGTGTCCGAGCCTTCCTGCCCAAAGCTCTCAGATGAAAGAGGTCCTAGCCCACCATTGATTTTGCAGAGTGAGTGTCTAATAGAGATGGATCTCTTTCGCACTGGTCCTGAAATGGGAGCCCTACAGGTAGCAGCTGCCTGAGACAGAGCTGGTCACTCACCTTTAATGGGAAATTGATCTTAATTGTTAGCTGGATGGACCTGTTCCAGGCAGCCAAAAGTGAGCAATAGGTCGTATTGAGGGAGGGAGTGGCTGACAATTTCACCTTAAAAAAATCCGACCCATAGGAAAGAAAATCTAACGGAACTCTTTAACATGTCAGGAGTTTCTCCTGGCCAATAATGAGACTGGAGGTGAACACAAACGAGACCTTATCTCAGATATTTCTGAGAAAACACAGTCACATGTGCCTCCGTTTGAGTTTTACAAGAGATCTCAATAAAGTCTCACATTTTATTCATATAATAACACACGTTTATGAAAGACAGAACTCAGCCATTTCTCACCCAGGAGACTGCATTGATCTCACACGTGTCTCCTCTTGAGCTCGGGAAAGTCTCACACTAAGAGTCTTCCTAATTTGATTCTGTGAATGTTTATAATGCTTATCAGGGCCAGAGGCATCTTATGTCTTGTGCTATTTTACCAGAATCAACATTAAGTCACACGAGCCACTAAAGAGCAACATTTGAGCAATGTAATTTCCCCTGAATAGGGCTTTAGAGAAAAGCTCAGAGGAATAATACAGACTTTAACAGACACAAATATCTCTGCTTGCTGCTACCATTATGAGAAGCAAATGAAAGTAAACTGTTGCAAGGCCTTGTTTGTATTCCTGTTGTGTGAGAACCACTGGCTTCAGTATATTTTCTTCTTTCTCTTGGATTCAATACCTTGCAGACGTTCCACCGAGCTGTGCCGAGAGTCTCCTAGGCTAAATATCTAATTGATTCTGAATAAGTGAGTGAAATGGGCTGTAATGCAAGCTGCCATCCACACGGCTGGGCTGTCTGAACCGGATCAAACCGCTTGCGGTCACTCATCAAGCTCTGAACTCAACAGGGGCTACTGATGTTCTAACAGAACCAGTCAATATCTCTGGCTACGTGTGTTCAGGCTGAAGCACGTCACATTGACTGAGCACGTCCTTTGAGTGTTGATTTTAATGCAGCTCCGTGGCCAATGCAGCCTTGATCTCAGCTCCAACTTATCAGACAAGGATAAGCAGTTTTAAAGAAACAATAGCTGGAGATCACGACACCGTCTAAAACTTCAACATCACACGTCTGATCCAGGAGATCTACCACCATGTACAACATCTCTACCATGCTTCTGAAGGATGTGATTCATGGGCTCAGGGTACATTAGGGCTGCAACTAAACGACTATGTAGTAGACTATTGAGTGCTAGTGTATGTCAGCAACATTAGACTCTCAGCTTCTTTAAACTAAAGAAACAAATTCTGAACATGTCTTGGCTGATTTACTGCATCCAGGGGCGTAGCACCAAATTCTGGGCCCTAAGCACAAGACCCCCATTAATAAATATTATTTCTATTAATATTTAGAGCAAAATACAATTCTGCCCCCCCCCCACTTGAGCCCTGGTAACTCAGTCCCAGTTTTCACCCCACTACATCACCCCTGACTACGTTTGAGGTAAGTTTGAACTTGGCCTTACAAAGTTTCATGGTTTGATATCTTGGCACTCACAAGTGACACTTAAATAACAACGTACACTCTAAAAACAAAGTTCCTGAAATATCTTTTAGAGGTTCCTCAGATTATTGTGCCAGCAGAACCCTTAAAAATGCCTCCAATATCCTTGTTTGAATTTAATAGAAACCCCTCAAAGAACCCTTTCTTGATATGAAAAAAGGTTCTTGGAAGAATCCAGTTTTAAAGGTTCTTAAAACACAAATGGTTCATAAAACTTAAAAAATTTCAACAGATGAAGGATATGATTCGCTGGATCAGATTACATTAGGGCTGGAACTAAATGACTAAGATCTAAGCTTCGTAGTAATTAGTGGTGTGGTTTCCATTTAGTCAATTAATCTCTCTCATTAAAGTCTTTGGTTACGAATGTGACTGATTCAATTATTTTGCTGCTTGACCTGCTGCCTAAAAAAACAAAAGCATTAAGGAAATATGGGAATCAGTAGCACAGTTGGAGGTCTATTTTAATCTTCGTCAGGAAGATTTCCAGTATTATACCTTCCACACCAAACAATGAAGATTACACTGAGAACTTTTCAATGAGACTTGTTGAAATTAAAGGTCAATTTGTTTTTAAGGACTTTTTTAAAGACAGACTGGTTTACTCCATGAACCTTTTACCTACCAGTAAACAGCACTTTCAACGGTTCCATTGGAGCAACAATCTGAGGAACCTTGTGTTGGAGGCCTAAAGTTCTGTCATAAAGTTTAAATTAATCATATTTACATATTTTTACCTCAAATGTTGAAAACAAGTTTGGAGTTTCCCTCCTCAGTGTAGCTAACGACTAAAACGCAATTGTCAACTACATACTGTCGTCTCACAGACTGATTGGATGGTGGTTTGGACACAGTGCTTAGACTTACTGTGACTTACTACACACAAACTTACTGTGAACTTTAAAAGTGAATAAAACCTCACCTCTAGAGGCAAACACTACAGACAGCAGCAGGGCTGGTAAAAGACTGATCTTTGATTGGATTCCTCCATATTTATAATGTTCATCATTAGATTAATACTTCTAGATCAACACTTCCTGCTCAGGAAACTATCAAAGATGGCCGGCACAGCACTGAGGGTTTTTTTAAAGCTCACAGACATCATGTCATAATGTGTCCTAAACCACGTCCATTAGTCTGTAAGACCTTCATTAAGCTCAGGATGAGGTTTGAGAGTTTTTGGTGTGTTTCAAATGACTATTGAGTAATAGTGCATCCAGACACCTTTTCTAAAGGTTCTTTGAAAACCTGAAAAGTAATTTGAAGAACACTTCCCTGCTTGCTACATAAAAGCTTCTTGGAGGAACCTTGTCTGTCTTTAAATGGTTCATAAAAACACCTTAATTTAAGTAAGGAAACCTCAAAGTTTGCCAGTGGACTGGATGTAGCGCTTTAGACAGTTTGTGGGTTGGATGTTTGAGGTTGAGACTTCGGGTGATAACACTTTTCTATGACGTGCAGACACAAACACATACACGCATAATCCTGCCAGGACATGGCACCCTATGATTCAGTGAGAACTGTTTTTCCTAGACAGCAGGAAATGACACATGAAAATTTAGAATGAAACTACATAACATCATGAATCCTACATAACATCATGAAAAGAATAAGCAGCACCTTATTAAAAGAACAGTTTAACTAGAAAGTGGCAAAAATGTATATTTGGTGTCAGAAGTGGGCAATGTTGGAGGTAACATGGTACAAAGTAAAATGTTACAGTAACATAATGTAATATTACATGAATTTCAACTGTGTGAATATGGGAATACTAGATTAACCATTTAATGAATGGATCACTCAAAAATCACATTATCAACTTCCCTCAAATGTAGTCAACCAGCCAAAACATGGTTTAATTTAGAGCTGGAGCTGCGAGGCAAAAATTTCTAACAAACACTAGAACTCAATAGTCTAATGTGGAAAAATCTAACTTAGCTTAAGCTGCATAACCCCATACCTTTTGTCAAAATACATCAACAAAACCTAACTGAACCTGCTCAAAACTCATCCAGATCTTAAAGCTTCTGTATATGATCATTTCTTTCACTAGATGTTGCTCTAGAGCATCAGCATCTCAAACCAAACAAATGTTTCTTATTCCACCACACCCTTCAACCACCTTCCTCAATTTGTGTTCTCAGCATAGTGTTGCAAAACCCAGAAATATGTGGCGAGGGTCAGCACTTTCACAGGGCAGGATTAACATGCATTCACAGCCGGACCGGCTTTGAAAACACAGAGCAGAGAACAAAACATAGATGTGTAACTTCATTCTCTGCTCTACTTACTCCACTACATCTTTACAATATAATTAGATGTTTGCTGCTATAGTAATGTTTAAAATGTCAATTTAATTCATGTTTATACCATTTTAGCAACGTTAGCCTGTAGTTCTAAAATAAAGAAACAAATTTAGGTCTCCAAACATGCCCTGACAGGGTATCCACATCTGGGACAGTTGGAAATGTAAATGTTATATAAATCTATTTAATTCTATAAATGTCCCACATGTTCCTTAATTAAGATGGGTTCAAATAAGTTGCTGATGCATTTTGTCAGAAACACTTTACAAACAAAATGTTCATGGAAGATTTTTAATCGAAAATTAGGTCAGTAACGTTGTTCTTTCCCTCCCCCACCCTACTTTATTAATACTTCAAGTAATATATTTTACTTTATTAATATTTCAAGTAATACAGAGAGCAGGAAATCACAAAATTCACACAATAAAATATATACAAATATATAAAAAATATATAAGTAAACCATTTAATATTTTTAAAAAGTCCCACATTCATCATTTGTACATTTGTTTTTTGCCGTCTCAGTTCCGTTTTAATACTTTTAAGAACTTTATCACTGGGTATAAATAGTCAGTAGTCATTACTCCATATCACTTTAGACCTATAATAGTCAAAAAGAAAATGTTCTAAAGTTTCCATCTCATTGTATGAGGGCATTGGACATTGAGAAGTTTTCACATAGCAACTCCATTTAAGAGATTCCTCAGACTGAGGCACCAGCAGCCTTTAAACATTTTTTAACTCATATTTCTTTGAGTTCTTTGAAAATCCTTACAGCACTTTGAAGAACTTTGTTTTTAAAAGGTTCGTAAACAGGGCCGGCGCTCCGCATACGCAGACTACACACTGTGTGTGGGGCCTAATTTGTGGATGGGGGCACCACCTAAAACTTTGCTGTGCACCCCCGCATAATTCCATTAGCTTTGGAATCCATACAAGTCTTGGCTGATCAGTGATATGATTTCTAGATGAATGTTTATGGTTTTCACACACACACACACACACACACTTCACCACAGCATGATGGAGGTCTTAAAATGAGATTTTCTCAGTTTAAACAAGCAGTGCAGAGGAGAATTCAGCAGAGAAGACAAATTTGAGGATAAGATCAGCATCAGCAGAGGCTCAGTAAGCATGCTACAGTCAGTGGCATTCAGCCATGATCCAGTGATCCACTCTTCACTGCGGCCAAAGTGTTTGGACTGGGAACTCTCCAGTTTTAGAGGAAAGCTGTTTTTTCATCTCCACTGGATAAACCACAGCATGGTGCTTTCATTTCAACTAACTCACGGGCATTTGAATCCAGAGAACAATGTTATGTATTTGTAGCTCCAAGCATGCAGACATGCTCAAAGTTATTAAATCAGGTATGGAACGATGTTTCCTTAGACTGTGCCATCTATCCAGTTTGGGCTTTCCTCTAGCAGCCATGATCACATACATAAGGACCCATTCAAAACACCACAGAGAGTGAGGAACCACACGGATATGTTGAGATTCAATTCATTTTTGATTCTTACGTCAAAATATAACAGAATTTACAGATTAACCCTTTGAGGTCTGAGGGTGTTTTCTTAAATTCAGCTTTAATGGTACTTGCATGTAAAATAATACCCATGCAATTCATACCAATATATTCAAAACAATCTCAGCTCTTTTCATTATCTGACACAGCTCACTGTGCATAGTGCTAACACACCACTAAACCTAAGAAGTTCTTCCTATCTCATGTAAACAGACCTTTCATGTTTACGAATTATTTTGATGGGAGGTTCACCAAAGTCTTGGTTTGACAGAAGATCTGGATTTATGAAGATAAATGTTTAATAAAGATCTACATCTCTGCAGCTTAAAACTTTTGGTGCTTCAATCCATACATTTAGAATGTGGATTGAATGAAGAATGAGGGGTTTCTAACATGGATCTGTCCTTACCAGAGATGTATAGTAACGAAGTAGAACTACTTCACTACTGTACTTAAGTACTAAAATGCTGTATCTGTACTTTACTGGAGTATTTTCTTCTCCTACTTCCACTTTTACTTCACTACATATTTTCCATTAGTTTAATACTTTTACTCCGATACATTTTTTAATTTGCTGTATAGTTACTCGTTACAATTATAGGTAGATGGCGCTGTCACCGGGTCAAGCGATCAGGCTGTCTCATGAGAAAACTGCGCATTCTCCAGTCGCGTCCCGCCTTTTACTCTGGGCCTGCCTTCACTTTATGCCGTTATATTTGTGCCACAATTCTGAGCGCACGTGCACGATGTTTTGAGCGAGCAAGAAGAGTTTTGCACGCACATGAACTCAATAGTGTATACAAATCTCTCTCAACGCGCTCATTTCTGATCTGCACGCTCGCTTCGATCCCCAAAAATCTCCATCCCAATGTCTGAAATAAAGCGTCCTATACAACCTGACACCAGCCTAAAATCTAGAGCGTCCAATCACAGATATTATTGTTAGCATTATTTTTATTATTAGTAGTAGTAAATATAATGTAAGAAGAACATACCTCCCTTATATAATAAAGGGATCTGAACATATAGATTTAGAGTAGAGAAAAGGGGATGTTTTAAATGATATATATATTCAGATCCCATTCCAATGAGTTATATAATACTAGTAAGTCTATCCCGATGCTCTTCACACTCAGTTGTTCACTGCCTTTTAAATAGGGTGAACAGACGTCCTCTTTTTCACCATCTCATATCTGGTCAATCTATTTTAACTCCTTGTCTACACCACAGTCATAGCCATAAAAAACAAACATTTATAGTAACACATTTTGAGTGTATAATTGGTAAACCATAAGGAGTTAAAAGGTAGTATACAGAGGGGGATGTTTTAAATGCAAAGAAAAGGAATAAGGGAGGTATGTATATATATATATTTACTACTACTACTAATAAAAATAATAATGCTAACAATAATATCTGTGGTTGGACGCTCTAGATTTTAGGCTGGTGTCAGGTTGTATAGGGCGCTTTTTGTCAGATATTGGGATGGAGATTTTTGGGGACCTGGCAACCCTGCTGTTGCTAACGCACATCTGCTACCCATCGTCTATGTAAATTCACCATTTACTAAGTAATCCTGCAAAGTCTGGAAGCACCACCTCCTTCACCACTTTCAGCACCTTCCATACCGAGTGATCGTGGTGGTGAGAGTGAGGAAGGAGACGGTGAGGAGGAGTTGTCTGTCAGGTTAAACACACCCCTTCCAGCATCAGCAGCCTGCGAGAGGCTTTTTAGCATTGCAGGATTAGTCTTTAGCCGTAGAAGAGCAAGACTGAATGCATTCAATTTTGAAAACCAACCAAAAAATAAACAAAAGATTTCTGGATTCCTTGATTTGACTGCTTTATGCACCAGTTCAAGAAGAGAATAAGCCGTTGAGGGGAAAAAAGCACAAGCAGCTTTAAAGGGGGACGAGACATAGTTCATCATTAGTTTTTTGTTTAAGAAGTGTTAAGCCCAGTTTTTTAAGTTGCTTCTTGTTTTTACACACAGAACACTTGTATTTGTGGTTTTGACAGCTTTGATTTAAGTTATATATAAACAATTTGATAATCAAACTTTGACTGCTTTCTTTAATTAATACAAAACACAATACTTGTACTTTTTACTTTCAGTACTTGAGTAATAATTTTTAGAATAAACTACTTGCAATGCTTAAGTACAAAAAATGCTGAATACTTCTGTACTTCCACTTAAGTATAGTTTTTAAAGAAGACTTCAACTTCTACTCAGGTCCATTTTTTGATAGAGTACTTGTACTTTTACTCAAGTATGGGTCCCTAATACTTTATACATGCCTGGTCCTTACTACTTTCCGTTTGTCAGTTTCACACAAAATGTGGATGGACACAAGTCCATGAATCACACATGGTGAAAGGCAGATGGGTCAATCTCCAGTTAAGATGGGATTTAAAGATCAGACTCCAGAGATCCTGGAGATGTTTGAAGTGCATTTCTGTGCTGTATTATCTCAAATGTATTCAAAATAACAAGAAACTAAAAAACTAATTTCCTGAAGGAAAAGCAGAACAGTTGTGTTAACTGCACAGTCGTTCCCACTGCCAGGCAGTAACTAGGCTTTTGCTATAGACTGCTAGGTGGTTGTGTGGTTGCTAAGTTGTTGCAACATGGTTGCCAAGTGGTTGCTAGGCTGTTGCTATGTGGTCCCCATGTAGTTGGTAAGTGGCCACTAGGCTGTTGCTATGTGGTTGTGAATTTGTTGCTAGGCTACTGCTATGTGGTTGCTAAGTGGTTGCTACGTGCTTCCTACATGGTTGGCAATGTGTTGCTACGTGGTTATGTATTGGGTTATATGTGGTTGCTAGGCTGTTCCTATGTGGTTGTGAATTAGTTGTTAGACTGTTGCTATGTGCTTGCTACATGGTTGATAAGGGGTTGCTATGTGGTCATGAAGTGCTTGCTACATGGTTGCTAGGCTGTTGCTACATGGTTGCCAAGTTGTTGCTAGGCTGTTGCTATGTTGTCCCTAAGTCGTTGCTGTGTGGTTGCTAGGCTGTTGCTGTGTGGTTGTGAATTAATTGCTACGTTGTTGCTATGTGGTTAAGGTTAAGGCTAAGTAGTTGCTAGGCTGTTGCTAAGTGGTAGTTAGGCAATTGAACAAGGCATAAATAAAGGACACACACAGGAGTACAGGTGAGTATTAGAGTTTGGAGCTCTGCTCTGAGTGAGTACAGACAGTTTGCTGGCTGTAGGTTAAAGGGAACAGTAGGGTTCATGTCATGCCAAACATGAATGTGACTCTATGGGAATAAAGATGAATGTGTAATTAGTAATAGTGTTTTGAAAACAATATTTTATACTAAATCACTGCTGGTGTGTTATTAAAAGTAACAAATTCACATTAAGGATACATTGAGTGCTCTAGACATCTGTTATTTTCACCATCCATTTATATTAAAAGAGGCATGATGTCAGCATTATCAAATCTAATTTAAAAAAATGGTTAGCAGTGCCCTATTTACTTCTGTTGGAGTTGAAGAGTCTAATGTTGGATGACATATTACAACACCGCCATCTAGTGTTTGGGGGTTTAAATACAACACAAAATGAACCACCAGTCTTTACATGTAAACTGTACATTACATATCAACACTGTTATTTGAGAATGTACACAGTATGACAATAATATTGCAATACTCAAGTGTATCCATGTTTTTGTACATCCCTAAGTTAGCTCCACATACAAACAAATTTATATTCTCAGGTACTGCATTAACTGTAGATACTTATATGGCTTTTATGAATTTGCTTCAGCTACAAAAGAAGACATTGCTTGTCCTATGATGATGAGAAGAAACGACCAAAGTCATAAATGGTTCAACAAGTGGATTAAACAGTCTGTATATTGATTCATTATAGAAATAATTACTAGCACCAGAATGCCAGATGCCAGCTTTGTTCACAGCTCTGTTCACTGTATGAGTTATGCCATAAACCAAGTTTATGATATCAGACACCTGAGCTCCTTCTGCAAACCACTGCTTGCCAGTAAACAACAACGGCCTGGCACCATGGCAACAGAGCAGGCCGGCATTACAGACGTGTATAAATGCGGCAGCAGCACCGGCTAATGAGGGCACTAAGAACTGGGCACGGGTGCCAGCGATAATGTTGCAAGCATCAAAAATGACCATGAACACTGTTCGCTACCTGTGACCCCTCTGGCCTAAAGGTGTGGGGTAATGTGGCCAAGCTCTTTCACTCATCTCTCTCCTTAGAGGCAAAACCCAGCAGCTTTCATTCAAGACATATTTGAGATTTGTGAGACAGAGGGGAACATGTCATTTACCACATGTCAGCCTGAGCAAATCTCAACAAGCTGATGAGATTTTGATGTGCCTCTGCACCTTGGGGAAGCCATGTGGAGCTTGTGTTTAGGATGCAACTATTGAATATTTCCATTCTGAGGACAACAAAAGGAAAAATCACTACCTTGATGGAGAAACTGTAAATGTGGGGCCACACAGACTTGTTTCATGGAAATGGGTCTAGCAGTCAGACAGGTGCTTGGTGCCAGAAGAATATAGGAACTGGAGAAGATGTCACTTCAAATGTAAAGGTGTATCTCTCCAAACAAAGATCAGACATGTCCAGACTGTTGTCTTCTCTGTGGTTCTTTATGGATGTGAAAGTTGGACAATTAAAGAGTGAGATGTGATGAATATTGATGCCTTTGAGCTGGTAGTGGTGAAGACCTTGGAGAGCAAAAAAAAAACAAATAAATGGATCCTCAAACACATCAGCCTCATTTTCACTAAAAATGAAAGAATTTACATACTTAAATTATGAGAAGAACCCAAAACATGCAGAAAACATGGACAGCACATTGTCTCTAAAAAGTGAAGCAAACACAGGTCTAGCGCCCCTGCTGGCTGGCTGCAGGATGATGTGTAGCTTTGCTCATACCCATGTTTTTCAATGTCGCTTTAACTTGTTAAAACTGTCTTTCCATTAACCACTAACTGACTATATCATACAGGGTGATTACACTGGGATTAAAGTGACTGACAGCCTTGGCTGGAAGCCACCAGCTACAGGGAGGATTGCCAGGTTCACAGTTTTTATGCCAAATTGGGTTAGTTTGAAAATCTACTTGTGGGTGACAAAGTATGCAGTATGCATGTTTTGGGCTACTTTCAAAATTAGAAAACAGGATAATAATAAAATTGCAATACTAATACCATTGTAAAGAAAATGCTTCAGAAAAAGTAAATTATTGCCTGTTTTCTTCAACTATTTGTGACACCTTAGATTTTGTCTAGATTCAGCTTCTGAAGGGCAGGTTTTACACAGTGTTTTTGCTTGACCTGGCAACCCTGGCTGCAGTTAGTGTGTTAGAAGTGTTGTACTCTGTAGTATTTGTCTCAGAAATGGTCTCAGATGCTTTAGATTTTGAGCTATTTTCAGTTTGTAGAAGGTGATTTTCTGTCAGATACTGGGCTGGAGATTTTTTGGGACCTGGCAACCCTGCAGCCAGAATGCCTTGCGTAATTCAGCTGACCAGGCCGTCAGTGCTTATGTTACTCTAGAGAACAGCCATTTCTCGGGACATCATTTTGAAATTTGCCGCTGGCTCTGATGTGTCAGTAGTAGTAATACAGGATATAATTCATTTTGTGTGTAACACTCACATCTTGGTCTCATAATAGAAATCTGTTATTTGTAATGAATCCAGTGTCCACAATAACAACTCCCTTTAGTTTTTCCCCACCACTGAGATGGTGACATCATCAAGTGTGCTGGTGTTCCAACTGCAGAGTGACTGTACAGCGTCCTCTATGCTCAGGAGTTTGTACTCACTGACGGAACTGTACTAAATCTGTACTATCATTACGCTAGCTCAAACCTGGCATATTCTGTATTAAAAAATTGCTTCTGGCTCCAAATTTGACAAGATGGCAGCAGATTTTTGCTTCATTTCTACAGAACGGAGCAAATGGAGTCAAGCCATCCCAGCATATGCAGTCTATGAAAGAAAAGTTTACATACAACAGACACTCTTATCTACTGCAACTTACAATTTCAGTTGTAGGTGAATGTAGCATTGCCCAAAGACTCACAATGGTATAGTATGTTGTTCTTGCCAGGCTGGGGATTGATGCCCAGTCTTCTAGATGGGAGGCATCAATGTTACCAACAACACTATACCAACCAGTTCACTTGTAACAGTTCTGCTTGAGACAGTTGAAGGTCAATGAGGTAGAATGTGGCCAGCAGTTATATGGTTGGGTACAATCAGAGAAATCATGAAGAAGCCCCAAGACAGACAGTAATATGTACTGGAGAAGCATAATCCATATGAGGATGGTGAAACATAAAGCTTGCTGGACGCGTGTTTGTCTTGCTCTTTTCTACGCGTATTGTTGCATATTGTTATTGTTGATTTTCCAGTCCAATCTGGCAACCATGAACCAGCTTCTTTTGCTGTTTGAGCAGTCAGTAATGAGCGCTGGAGGAGAACAGAGGCCTGATAAGCTTCTGTTCCAGACAGCTCAGACACTCTCAGAAGTAAGAACAGTGGAGAGCATGATAACTAGCAATCTGGAGCAGTATAACTGCATTATGTTGACCACATCAGGCCATTAAGGCCAATATATAATAATTCCAGCAAATAATTACTGCCTCTGTATAGCATGAATTCAGTCTAAGTGCAAAGCTCACAACAGGACATATTTCTGTAGTTGCAGTCTGAGCAGGAAATGTAGTAATGATCATAATTACATGTGGCATTGTGTTTAAACTGTGTTCATTTTTGGAGGTAGTACTGCTCACTGATGTCAGGATGAAATGAAATTTGATAGAAAATCTTCATACCAGCCCCTAATAAGCACTCAAATGCCAAAATGCCACTATCACTGCCAATGACACAATGTCAAGGCTCAGTTTTCACATCTATGGACCTGATTGGCCTGATGTGAGAGGAAACCTGGGGAGGGGTGTTCTTCACAGCTCAATGGACTGGTTAAGGGCACATCCAGAATGACTATCAGGTAATGGAGGGGAGGTAGACCCAAATGGCTGTAATGTATGTCCATAATGTGCTAGAGAGGTCCAGAACTGGGGAAAAAAACATGCACTAATGTTGTAACAACCTTCCTGTGATGCATTAACAGCATTTTTTCATGGGAATGCATACCCAGATATGGCAGTTGTAGTCAGTTAAGGCAATGGTGCGTGTACTGTGTGCCAAAACTGTCCCGACTGTACCAGTCCTGTTGAAGGTTTGACATGGAATTTGACATCTGGGCCACATGTGGGTCAAATACAAGCTACATATGACATATTTGAGCACCAAAACTGTCCCAATTGTAACTCATTATATTACAGTGGGGGAAAAAAGTATTTGGTCAGCCACTGATTGTGGAAGTTCTCCTACTTAGAAAGACGAGAGAGGTCTGTAATTTTCATCATTGGTATACTTCAACTATGAGAGACAAATGAGAGAAAAAAATCCAGGAAATCATATTGTAGGATTTTTAAAAAATTTATTTCTTAATTATGGTGAAAAATAAGTATTTGGTCACCTACCAACCAGCAAGATTTCTGGCTCTCACAGACCTGATGGTTGTTCTTTAAGAAGCCCTCCTATTCTGCACTAATTAGCTGTATTAATTGCACCTGTTTGAACCTGTTATGTCTATAAAAGGCAACTGTCCACACTCTCATTCAATCTCACTCCAAAGAGCTTCCTAAAGACAACAGGGACAAGATTTTAACCTGCACAAGGCTGGGATGGGCTACAGGACAATAGGCTAGCAGCTTGGTGAAAAGGCAACAACTGCTGGCAAAATTATTAGAAAATGAAAGAAAAACAAGACGACTGTCTGGGGCTCCATGCAAGATCTCACTTCTTGGGGTAAGGATGATTCTGAGAAAGGTCAGAAGTCAGCCCAGAAGTATAAGGGAGGACCTGGTCAATGACTTGAAGAGAGCTGGGACCACAGTCTCAAAGAAGACCATTAGTAACACACTATGCCATCATGGTTTAATTTTATGCAGGGCATGGAAAGTCCTCCTGCTCATGTAGCACATGTCCAGGCTCGTTTGAAGTTTGACAACGACCAAAGGAGGCATGGGAGAAGGTCATGTGGTCAGAGGAGACCAAAATAGAGCTTTTTGGTACCAACACCACTCACCATGTTTGGAGGAAAAAGAATGCTGAGTTGCATCCCAAGAACACCATACCTACTGTAAAGCATGGGGGTGGGAACATCATGCTTTGCAGCTATTTTTCTGCAAAGGAGACAAGACAACTGATCCATGTTAAGGGAAGATTTAATGGAGCCATGTATCGTGAGACTTTAAGCCAAAACTTGCTTCCATCAGTGAGAGCATTGAAGATGGAACATGGCTGGGCCTTCAGCATGACAATGATCCCAAACACACTGCTCGGGCAACAAAGGAGTGGCTCCGTAAAGGTCCTGGAGTGGCCTAGACAATTTGTGGAGGGAGTTGAAAGACTATATTGCCCAGCAACAGCCCCAAAACATCACTGCTCTAGAGGAGATCTGCATGGAGGAATGGGCCAATATACCAGCTACAGTGTGTACAAACCTAATGAAGACTTACAGCAAACGTGTGTTGCCAACAAAGGTTATGTTACAAAATATTAAGCTGAACTTTTGTTATTGACCAAATACTTATTTTCCACCATATTTAAGAAATACATTTTTAAAAAATCCTACAATGTGATTTCCTCGATTTTTTTTTTCTTCTTTTTTTCTCTCATAGTTGAAGTGTACCTATGATGAAAATTACAGACCTCTCTCATCTTTCTAAGTAGGAGAACTTGCACAATCGGTGCCTGACTAAATACTTTTTCCCCCACTGTATATCCAAATTTAATTTGGGTTTAAACCGGAAGTGGGCGTGATTTAACCTGAAGTGGGTGGGGCTTAAATCAGTACATTATTTTAATGATGGAGTCTGAAATTGATATGGATTGATCAGAAGTTGATATATGTATTGTTTATTTGAAAGCTATTTACAGAACAGCCTCAACATTGAGATTCAAATCAATGTTTTTGATCACAAAAGTAAGAGAACTATTTACTATTCATGAACAGGAATTGTCATACTCAACACAATTTCCTTTTTAATTTTTTTTTTATTTTATGATCAAACTGATTTTTTTTCTTTCAATTATTTATTTATTTTTACTACTTAACGTTCTTGGCATTTTTTCCCCACACAAAGTTAAACAATATTGATTAATGTGTGTGTGTGTGTGTGTGTGTGTGTGTGTGTGTGTGTGTGTGTGTGTGTGTGTGTGTGTGTGTGTGTGTGTGTGTGTGTGTGTGTGCGCGTGCTGTCTGTACAGCCAGAGCTGTGCCTCACTCTCTCACACACACAGATATGCATCTGTGTTGGGAGGGGCGGGCGCTCTGTGTGACTGGCCAATCACAGATCATGAAGACAGTCAGTTACCCAATGAGGATTTTCCTTCAGCACGAGCACAGATATTGATGAGTTTTACTCGTATCGTCTGAAATGAGAATCCAGATCAACCAGGCTAGATTTGGCGTACTGTACACTCATCATTGTCATAACTGACCCGTAAGTGTTTTAATTTGACCACCCAGAACTATCCACTATCTGAGCAGTTACATGGTTAACTTGCCCACATTGAAAGATGGAATGATAGTTGGCTGTTACTGTTGGGCCAGTTTCATCCCAAAATAGAAAAGCATAGACCCATAAGTGTCTTAATTGGGCCATATAATGTCTACAAACTGGTCGTTTTGTTTGTAGTGGAGGAGTTGGAGCACACAGTGAGTTTTTCAGTCACTGGACACTGCTGGCCACTACAGGTGATGAACGTAGACAAATGCGTTATTGCAGGGATCTTCCCATTTGTTCCTTAAGGGCTGGTATCCAGCACAGCGTGGTGAGTTCCCTGCTTAGCACATCTGATTCAATTCATCTGTTAATTGCCAAGTTTAGTAGGAGGGTCTGAGCAAGGAAATCAACTGGACACCAGCTCATTAACACATTAACTGCATGAAATGTCATTTTAATGTTTTAAAAACTACATACACACTGATCACTTCATTCAAACCAGCTCCTCATATTACCATTCACTGTCTGTTTAGCTTTACGTAACATATCAGTGGTCTTTGTTCAGACCATAGTTCATCTGTTTCTCTGCGTAATTTGTTCAACCTATTCTTCAGTGATCCTGATCGGCACAAGACCATCACAGAGCAGGTATTATTTGGGTGGTGGATTATTCTCAGTGACACTGATGTGGTGGTGGTGCTGTGTTGGTACAAGTGAATTAAACACACTGCTGGACAAGAATAATACACCAACCAGCCAAATCTTTTCTGAAGGGCTAGATGATGACCAACACAAACAAGAGCAACAGATGAGCTAGTGTCTCTGAATTTACACCTACAAGGCAAAGACCATCTACATGGTCTGCAGAGATCAAATGGACAGTGAGTGTAGATACAAATAGGAGGTTTTATTGAAGTGGCTGATGAGTGTGCCCGTGTGTTCACACATGAGAACACAAACAGATCCCTATCAAGGAATCACCAATCCACCACACCGGAGCTAACTCAGTCTGACAAGCTATGATTTGATCGTACACACACACACACACACACACACACACACACACACACACACACACACACACACACACACACACAACATCAAACCACAGCAAGGGCTGTTAGAGCACTCAAGCAGGAAGGCAGACAATGTGTCTGACAACACACAACAGACACACACACACACACACACACTCTCTGTAGGGAGGTACAAGTGGTTTACTCACAGAGTGAAGCATGCGTTGTCAGGATGCCATTGGAGGCTTGCTATGTTAACCGGCCAATTCGGTCCTCTTGAGAAACGTGGTGAAGTTCCAGTCAGATCAAGTGGACAATGGCAGCTGTAGCAGGACCAATGAGCTTGTCCCAGCTTGTTTTCAGGAGGGACGTTGAGAAGGTCTGTGGCTTTTCTGCTGCAGCAGTGTTGTAATAATCCAGTACGAAGGGGAGCAAGTGATTAAAAAAGGCCCAAAAGAGCAAAGCTTAGCCTTGCAGTGGAGTCCAATGGGAGGTGTTAATTTTCTCGCTATCTCAGACCTAACTCACTTGGCAGCAACTGGACCTGAGAAGCGAGGCTACGAGAGACTAGAAGAAAAGATAGAAAGACAAATGATGTATTTTTCCACCTGCTCGCTTTTTTCTATCTCACTCCTCCACAGATGTTATCTCAGCCTGGTGAAAAACATGGCCAATTGGGCTAATTCTCAAGATTTCAAACACAGCCTAGTGCACACAGACTCACACTCACTCACAAACACACATACACACATGTAGCACCTGGTCTCAGAACTTAGAGCTAACGTTTAGCTGCCTCTCCCTGTTAACCTCCAGCCCCCTCCCTCACCCATCATTACAGATACTGCCTCACACCTCCACTTCACCAGGCTTCTCACACTTCAACACTGATCACCTCTGCACTTTCCTGATCTCCTATCTGTCTCAGTCTCTGTACACAACTGTCCTCTCTCCAAGGAGGTTGAGAAGATCTGAGGTTCCTGTTTTGGCTACAATCACATGAAGCATTCGCTTTATTTACGAGATACGAGAGGTCTTTTGAAAGATCCAAGTATCCAGGCCTAATGAACAGTGAAGGAGAACAATCCAGGGAACGTTCCAAAAATGCACGGCGATGCTGCCTTCACTACCTCCACTACAGAGGTGGAGTCTTCCAAAAGCACCCGTCTACTCAAAAGCCTCCGCAGAAGGTTGGTTGCAGCACACAGTAGTGTCACATTTCCATCCTGGTTTGAACCACAATCCTCTTGTTAATGCTGTAGATAGAAGGTCCACTTGTCTTGCTTCTGTTTGGTTCTCCAGGCTAAAACCTAGAAGAAAACACAGACAATTCACTACAGATGTCAGCGTTCACATGCCATGTTGACTGAATGTTAATAAGGTGTTAAGACGTTCAACACTTTAGTAGCAATCACTGACATCTGCAGTCCAGTGGAGTACTCATGTGTCTCAAGAAACCTTCACATATAAAGAATTTACTGAAGGGACTTATAATAGTCTAAAAGCACCTGCAGGAACCTCTAGCTACATCGTTCCAGCAGTGATGCTTCAGTTCTGGGTTCCTCAATGAAACACCCTTTGCGAAAGGGTTCTTGGAGGCTTGCTAAAGGGTTCTGCCATGAGGAACCCCAAAAAGTGATGCAGATTGTTTAGATTGTTAAGATAATGGAAGTCCACCAGGCCACACTGTAGAATCTGACTGCCTAGTATCTGCTCAGTTAATCAACTGTCATCTCACCATCACACTGCCATCACAAAGCATCAAACAACCACAGCAGTGCTAGACTAAACATGTCCTGGTGTGTGTTCCATCAACTCTGCATCAGATTGTTACTGTGCTTGCCTCACTCAAGAATGAATGGGAATACATTATTTTAAAATCACTTTTTCAGTGTTTTTTACCTATATTTTAGCATCCGGAGTGCCTACCAAGCCATGTCAAATTAAACAACCTGCTCAGTCTTTGTGGTCTGAAAACATGAAATTCAATAAAGCATTCAGATCTGGGCTCCACCTGCACAATAAGGTGACTCACTAGAATTAACTCCACCCCAATCTGGGTAGCCCCGCCTAGAGCTTGAGAACTCAGCTACGCCATTTTTATTTTCTGAGGTTATGAGAGCACAGAGATTGTATGTTTGTGGTAATAACTTCATGTTTGAGAGCTTCTGTCAGTGGCAATGCAGAGGAGGGAATAAGTATTTCTGGGTTAGAACCTGAATGCTCAGTTCTATTTGTTTGAGACATCAGCAAAGGTTTGAAACCAAAAGATACGAGACGTGGTTTTTCTGAAGCAGAATCTTTAACAAAATAGTCAGAAATGAACAACTGGAGTTTTCATATGAAAGCTCCCTTTTGTGTGAATCTTTGTACAGATTCTGGACACTGCGAGTTCCTTTGGGTTTTATAATGTAATGCAGAAGTAAAGTAATGTGTATTGAGATTACCTTTCCAGGCAATAAAGACGAATCCCATTTTAATTTTGCAATCAGTTATTTGTAATTGTAATGACTACAACACTGACTGTGACACCAATCCTACAACCTCAAGCTGCGTTGAGTAAGTAATATTGAATTAATTTGGGTATTTGGGTTCTGATACTGTTATATATACATTCTGAGTATTAAAAATGATGTTGCACAGTAAAATAAAACACTAGTAGTGTCCATCTTTTGTCTGTTTTTAAGGTAACACTACGTTCCTACTATATGTTATCTATATCCTAACACTACTATGTTATAGGTAACATATGTTCCACCTACGTCTCCCCTGTTCTTATTACTAGTTATGAACATTAGTTGTGTAGCCGTGTGGCAGACATGTCTCGGCTGTTCACATTTGGGTCAAAGGTGAAAGTGTGTGAACCTGACTGTTTGTCAAAGTTTTCCTTTAAGCTAAAGCAAACAGACAGAGGAGGAAGTAAAGAACAGGACAAGTGATGAAAGCTGTGATGGGGAGCTGTGTCCTGCGAGACGAAACAGAAGTGGGAGTATGTCGGGGCAGGCCGGCGGGACAGGAGAGAGGGGGCGGCAATGGAGACATTTGTGTCACTCTCACTTATCCCACACATCACTCCGCACACACACGGAGCGACCTGGCCTCAGCTCTCGCTCTTTTGCTTCTTCTGACTATGCCCTCCTTCCCTTACAGCTCTTCCAACTCTCACACAGATTTGCTTTCTGCAGAAGATGAAGCATCAGATATTCAAGCCTGTCCTGCTTTTAACCCCTTAAACTCTTATCACAGCCTTCAGACTGTCTACACTGGAAACGTCAAGCACACATCCAGTCAGACTGAACTCTGGCCCTTCCTCAGTGCTGTTGTGGTGTGATGTGTCTGGTGTAGACAGCTGTTTATTATAAATGGCACAACTTTAGTTGCTCGCCTGCGTCGCATGCTGTTAGGACATGGTGCAAGTGTTCATCACTCCTTACAAAACCTATCCATTAGTTTAATAGCAAATACAGGATAATTCATAGTGGATACTGAATAACTTACAATAGTTTCTAGTTTCTTAATTATTCATAGTGGATACTGAATAATTCATAATAGTTTCTTAATAATTCATCATGGAAACTGAATAATTGATAGGATAATGAATAACTAATAATAGTTTCTTAATTATTCATAGTGGATACTGAATAACTTACAATAGTTTCTTAATAATTCATAGTGGATACTGAATAATCCATAATAGTTTCTTAATAATTCATAGTGGATACTGAATAATTCATAGTGGATACTGAATAACTTACAATAGTTTCTTAATAATTCATAGTGGATACTAAATAACTTATAATAGTTTCTTAATAATTCATAGTGGATACTGAATAATTCATAGTGGATACTGAATAACTTATAATAGTTTCTTAATAATTCATAGTGGATACAGAATAATCCATAATAGTTTCTTAATAATTCACAGTGGATACTGAATAACATAATAGTTTCTTAATAATTCATAATGGAAACTGAATAATTGATAGGATAATGAATAACTAATAATAGATGCTTAATAATTCATAGTGGATACTGAAAAACTCATAATAGTTTCTTAATAATTCATAGTGGATACTGAATAATTCATAGTACATTCTTAATAATTAATAGTGACCACTGAGTAATTCATAGTGGATGCTAAAAAAGTAGTAGTTTCTCAATTAGGTATAGTAAATACAGCATAACGCTTAATGAATACTGAATCATTGATTGTGAATACTAAATACTGTAAATCATAGTAGTTACTGAATTAATTCATAGTGGATACTGAGCAATTCATAGTAAATACTGAAGAATTCACAGTGGATAATAAATATGTCATAGTAGATGCTGAGTAATACAAAGTTGATACTAAATAATTCATAGTGGATAATGAATATTTCATAGTGGACACATAATTAATAGCTGATACTGTGTCATTTATAGTGGAATTTATAGTCAATGTAGGTTAGTTGTAGTTTTTGTTCAACTACCTGGAGAAACCAGATTTAGGATATGGGATGAAGTTAAGATTAAGACAAAGTGAGAAAATAGCTATTTCCAAAACTAATTTGAATTAGTGCTACAATGTAGTAAATGAACTAAATGATAGTTACCATGATATTAGCTACAAAATCACAGTAGATAACAGTAAGCCTAGATTTTAAGGGGTTAAACCCGGTCAGAAATGCTGGAGAGATGGTGTTGGGGGGGCTTGTTGGAAGAAAAGATAGTCATATAGAAAATGCTGGGACAGTTTGAACTCTAGCTGTTAACAGCTCTCCTGAGAACTGGGTTTTAATCAATACGGAGCTGTGCACCGATGGGACCGTTTAGCTCATTAGCACTGTGGACGAACAGGTTAAAGCTGGTGTATAAGGGCACGATCAGGATCGACGGGACGTGAGAAACCCGCCCCGGAGGCGGTGTCCGAGCACTGCCATGTTCTCTTCACACCACGCATGCACATATGCAACAAATGTCAGCATGACTACAGCTCCATATGAGTGAGCCATGAGCCACATCTAGCTGTTAGCAATTCTCAACACCGCGCACGCAACAAATGTCAACGTGACTAAAAGTCGCGGCCCATTATCTCAGAGGCAGATGTAGCAGTTAGCACCATGGTGCATACGAGCACACACCTCCGGCTAAAGCAACAGGATGGGCCCCTACAGCCCCTGCACAGTGACTGAGGGGAGAAGCAGCCAGATTTCTCTCAAATACATCAGCACTCTCTGACTCAGAGTGGGGGATGGAGGAAGGAGAGGGAGGAGAGGGAGGGAGGAGAGAAGAGAAGAGCAGCAAGGGTACAAAAAAGAGGAAAAGGGGGCAATAAAAATGAAAAGGAAAAGGAGCTAAAAGGACGAAAGCAGTAGAAGATCTCACAGAGAGCTAATAGGGATGGAGATGGGCCGAGAGACCTAGGGATAGACTGAGGAGAGAGAGAGAGAGAGTGAGAGAGAGAGAGAGAGAGAGAGAGAAGCAGTGGAAAAACTGTGGCTAGAGTGAGATCTTCCGCAGGTTAACACAATCCCCGCTCTGTGGAGCCATTCTGAACATGGTCCGCTTACAGAATACCAATCACAGACTGGCGCCTCACACACTCTTTCTCTCACACACTCACACACACACACACACACACAGTCAATGGTATTTACAGCTAATTCATGGCAAAGACACAAAAGTCATCAGCCCTTATTGATTAATATGAATGACAATGGAATAGTGACATGGTGCATGATGCAACACACACACACACACTTACCTACTGTGAGGAGACGACCCCCTGTAGTAGGGTGTCACAAGCTGCTGTAAAAAAAATGACACCCCCTGACCCTTCCTCTTTCTCCTGGACACTCCAATGCTCAGTCGCCTTCCTATGCACCGGCCTGTCCTTCCACTTGCTACACGCTGAACTGCTTCCTTCCAGGTCCCCCACAACGTTCTCCTGCTGTAATTCCACAGCAGGGGCACCGCAAGCTGCATACACTCTCACACACTCCAACCCCCTCCCTCTCTCCCTCTCTCTCTTGCATTCTCACTCTCATTGTATCCCCCCATACCTCCTCTGCTCGCGTTCCAATCCAATCAGCTAGCGCTCCCTTTCGCACTGTGCCCTCCTACAGAACAAAAAATATATATATAAAGCACACCCTCTCTTCTCATCATTCTCCCTCCTCTCTCCTTTCTGCGCTCGCTCCTCAAACATGGACAGCATCTCCCACTCCTCCTGCAAGGGAGGACACAGTGTGGACCAGTATTGCCATGATAGGATTGTGACCTTAGCTGTGTCTGAAATGGTCGTATATCTGAAAATCTGGATCACTACACAGTGTACATTAGACAATTAGCTCATTAGTGTGCAACAGCAAATCTAAATGCTGAATTTGATGACTGGCAACATAAGAGCTTGCTAATAAAATGAATGTCCTGCATTAAAATGTATCTGTGTGGTGGTGGTATCATCCTCCTCACATAATGCACCTAAGTTTAAACATAAAGAAATGGACCTCAGACTACCATCATCACTCAGTCTCATCCTCCTCAGAGAAGTCTAAATGTAAATAAATTTGCCTCTTTCTACCATCAAAACTCAGTCTAATCCTCCTCAGAGAAGTCTAAGCAATGAAATGTACCTGTCTACCATCATCGCCTAGTAAAAACATCTACCCGCATAAAAGTTTCATGAGTATTGTCAAACCAAACAATGCGGTGTATTACAGACAATCCTTGTCCAGTAGGGGATGTTTGTGCATTACTTTTTATATACAGCACAATGTTTTGTATAAAGCTACAAAATATCAGAAACTCAATATCTATACTATAGACCACAGTTACAGAAATACCACTTATATAACTGAAATAACTGACCTTGGCTAAATTACAAAATCCAAGTAAATAACAATATTTATTCTGACCACTATTCTGTTCCACAGTTATTAGATTTTATAAGTTGAGGAAAATAAACATAAATAAGAGAAAGCAGAAAATGTATGTGTTGAGATATATCACTGACCTTACGAAAACAAAAAGGAACATTTTAACTAGAAGAATTTATTTGTTATCTAGTTAGATTGTTGTAAAGTTAGCATGAATTCTAACAGAACGACTCTCAATACAGCATTTTACTTGACTCTACATTCTATGTGACTGCACACAACAGCTTTATATGTACTTTGATAGTTAATAAAATAAACCAATACACAATGAAATTGGTTTTCACAGTTACTTACATGGAAATCAATCAATTTGAAGGCAAGTCTACTTCAACAGTGGTGCAGAGAGAAAACAGCTTCAGTCCAAAATCAAAGTCACACATGTTCATATTAACTTGTGTACAACATCCTGTATGCAAAAAAACAAGATATTAATGAACACTGGCTAAAATGAAAAACGTTACATCAGCATATCTGTACATACACAACACTTCACTACTCTATATTTAAACTAGGGCTGTCAAATGATTTTTAAATTGTAATTAATCTCAGAATTTATATAGTTAATCACGATTAAACTAGGACTGCTGAACCTGTGTAGATAACCACAGTGCGCTACAAGAAATTTTTGGAGTCCCCCCTCCTCCTTGTCACAGAGCAGAGAGCTATTAGCAAGCACTGTTATGTAAAATAGCACAGCCCTCACCCAGCCGGCACCACAATGGAATGTACTTAGCGTATCAATAGGGAGCTTAGCACATCAATAGGGAGCTAATGGCCTTCAACGGGGTGGCTGTGGGACTGTGGTAAAATTTTACCGGGTTCAGGGGTTTTAGGAAGTGTGGTAAAATTTGACCAGGTTCAGCAGTTCTAGTTAATCGTTTTTTTATTTTACATCTGTGTAAATGTTATAGAAAATAAGAAGTGAAATGTTACATCTAAAATGGTGAACACATTTTATGCTAAATGTATTTATGTTAAAAACTGCTGGGACAACAAAACTGTAAAGGGGGTTTTATTTAGTCACATACTGAACCTACAAAACAAACCTGGATTTGTAATAGATGAGGGAGCTGTAGCCTCACAAATAAGACGCCATATATTACATACTAAATCTATTGCTACGTATGGTTAGCTAGCTAGCCCGTTACTTACGGCTCATCTGAGGATAATAGGCAGATAGTCAGCTGGCTAACTTGCTAGCTTGATAAACTAATTTAGTTGGAAGCGCAGGACATGATGCCGTTTAAAATATGGGAGGACAGTGTAGTTCAGACAGTGAGCTTGCTGTTACAGCTTCACTTAACTCTTTATTTTGCAGTTTGCTCTTCCAGTCGAGGGCTAGTGCTCGCTTGGGATGACAGTTTGGCGCCTGACTCAATGTTGTCATGACTACGCCCCTCTGTGTTCTGATTGGTTGCCTCACAGAAGCAATCATATGCAATACCGTCCTATGAAGATATTTCAATAAAAAAAATGCAATTAAAATAAAGAGCTCCAGCGTCAGAGTTGCCAGGTTCGCGGTTTTCACGCCAAATTGGGCTTGTTTGAAAATCCAGTAGCAGGTGAAAAGTCAAGGGTGGCGGGGTGCGGTTTTTTGGGCTACTTTTTAAAATTACCACGGCTGCCAAAAAACCCCCAAAAAAGTGGGTGTTGCCTTGGATGTTACGACAACACGTGCACAAGTCGACTCTAAGGAAGATTGAATCCAACAATAAAAACAAGGAAGGACAGCGTGAAAAGGAGAGCAGGAGAGAGCAAGAGAGTTGGGGGTGGAGAGAGAGAGAGAGAGAGAGAGAGAGAGAGAGAGAGAGAACAGTCGCTAACTAATATGCCAGGTAAATAGGGGAAATACGTGTATTGTAAGGTCTTTAATGGATTAAAAGTGTTACTAATGATGAGAAAAGGGCATATTGCAAATACTGCAAATGTGAGATGAAAAAGTCAGTTCCTTTTTTTTTGCTAATTATGTTACTATTAAATATTCTTGACTGGGATATAAAACTGTTATAAAAGAACTAATAAACACTAATATTACCATATTATTAATGACTGATAATAAATCCTTTATAAACAAAATACTAAGTCGTACACTCATAGTTGGTTTGCCATTTTCTTCAAACGTGTGACACATATATTTTGGGCTACACAGTAAATATGCCAGTGTTAAATCAACACTATTAGAGTTAAATTAACACTGAGGGTCTCAAAATGTAACACTCCCAGTGTTAATTGAACTCTAATAGTGTTGATTTAACACTGGCAGATTTACTGTGTAGTTTAAGCTTCTGAAGGGGTGTTTTTAGACTGACTTTGGGCTGGATATTTTGTTGGACCTGGCAATCCTGCCCAGTGTGTTCAGACCACCATCAGTGAGCCTTCTGTCAAACTTTTGAAATGAACTTCCCGTTTAACAGACATTTCTCCATCACTCAGTTACCCCTCTAATCTTAATGATGTCACGCCCGGGCAAGTCTCAACCTGAACTATGGATGACTCACAGGGACAAACAGAATTTAACTTTGACAGCTCTAATTTAAACCATTTCCCATGTGTCATGTAGTCAATCAACTAAAACATGTCTGGAGTCCACAGAGCTGGAGCTCAGAAGCTAACGCTGCTAACACCAGAATACTAAACTCAAAAGTCACCCAAATAGCCCAGTTGTTTCCAACTTCTCTCAAACCTCATCCAGAACTTAAGGAATGTCCCACAGCCAGACTGGAATAGGACACAGTATTGTGTGTGACTTATATATGACTTACTGTCAGCTTTACAAAATGATAAACCTCATGATGTGAGAATGTAATGCGCTATTTTCTCCAGATTGAGTGAGCTGTGCCTCATAGAAATGTGCTGCTACATCATAGCTACAGGCTTGTCGAGTACTGCTAAGTAAGGAACTGCATATGTTTGGGTGTCAATTGTACTTAATGTATATTGCTGTAAAACAAAGATATTACTGTTCAAGACTGACAGCTGTTCTGTTGACCAAACCTCCCAGAGGCCATATAAAGACTTTTATCTGATGCATTTCACAAATTTTATTTAAAAACTGCTGTGAAATCTGACACATTTTTTGTAAAATGTGAAATGTGTTTTGTGAAAAGGTTTAATGGTCTATTAGCATTTCAACATTACATGTTTCATCATTATGGTTTAAAACTCATTTGTACAGTATTACAACTGTTTTGCATTTATTGATTAATTTCATGAAATGTAAGTTGTGTATAATCCTTTGACTGGTATGAAAATGACCAATCACAGGTTGTGATTTTTCTACCAAGTAAAGAAGAGTCTCTGCTTGAGTCTCTGAGTGGTGCTGCGGCAAAAACTGTCCCACAGGAACCAAAATGGTAAAGAAAGCTGCAGCGAGCACTTTCAAAAAGTGGTAGAGACAAAATCAGCCACTTCAGAAAATGGTAGGGACATGTCCCCAACGTCCCCAAAATCCGAAATGTAAGTTATGCTTGAGTGATCAGTGCGTCCCTAACTGAGAATGCATTTAGTCCATTAACACAAATTCACTCCACAGCTCCACATTTTCCTGTACAAATAAGTCCGGTGACTGTTTCTCTGCTGGTATTTTTCATTTGCAGTTGTGTTTCTTCTTATAACAGTGCAACAGGGCTTTCACCTTCAAACACGAAACAAAGACTAAAACAGAGCCCTGACTGCTTGTCTCTTTAATTACTGTTGTCATCTACACCTGTTGTCATGTGGTCGTCCTCCTGCTGTCTCCCTCCCTCCCTCCCTCCCTCACTCTCTTACTCTCTATCTTTCTCTCTCTTCAGCGTTTCACTGTGCAGTCAACAGCTGTCTCTCCACCTCAGATCGGCACAGAATCCCCTTTTACGCAACACACACAGACTTGAGACTGGCATAGTCACACACACACACACACACACACACACACACACACACACA
>BRDA01038185.1:0-10583 GCA_036984385.1 Crenuchus spilurus
ATAACCAACAAAGAAAAATATCATTCATAGAAAAGATACATACATAAAACATCAGGCAAAAACCTTCCCACACAAATGAGAGTGAAGTTAAAACCATCATAATATGTACAGTACGTGAGAAGAGCTAAGGCTTTTGATTTTTGCGAGTGAAAGCACTCGATATATGCAAGCAGTAAAGTGAGGAAGTGATAAATGATGTAATCAAAAAACCTGTAATATATGTGTATATACTGTATGTATTAGGGGTGTGTATCTGTCCAATAAATGACGATCCAATATGTGTCTTGATTCATGCGGTACGATACGATTCAGAAACGATTTACTTTAAATTGGACCGATTCGATTTGGTTCGATTCAGAAGGATTTCGATACAATTTGGTTCAGTATAATCAGGTAGGAAATAATACGAGTTACTTGTTTAAAATAGATAATTTATATTATGATTCAACATAAGTTATTACTAAAAATGTGTTTTTGCTGTCAGACAGATTAATGAAACACTAGAGAACTAGTAAAGTTGTATTTGACATGTGAAGTCAGAAATAGTAAAATACTGTGGCGTTGGGATGTGGTACCGGGGCTTCAATGTTTTAAACAAGTCCCCAAAGCCCTCATTCTCCACCACACAGTCTGGTCTTAAGTCTTTGACAATGAACCGGGTTACTGAAGCCGTTATTACTTTGGCTCTACCTGAGCTGTGGTCGAGTTTTGGCTGAAGAAGTCCTGTTTTTCTGTAGGGCTAGCGGTGCTATGCTACCGTCCTCATCGCCACTGTCCTCATGTCGTCTCACCAAATCTTTTCCGTTCTTCATTTAAAGACCGAACTTCTTCCAAACTTCAGATTTTAAGCTCGGCAGAGCGTTGTATATATGTGGTCGGTCGTTTGTCTTTCAAACGTGACTGTGACAAGTATCGCGACAGTTAATGAGAAACAGAGCGAGAGAGAGGGGAGGGGGCGGGGGAGCATCAGTAGCACATCAGTAACACCAAACCGATTGACAGCTATGTAATTGGGACATCGACCGGTTCATTTTACAAATAGACCAATTCAGGGGTCCATGTACCGATGCACTCACATTGTTTAAATCAAAATTGGCCTTCCGATTCAAATCGGTTATTTTTTTCACCCCTAGCATGTATGTAATTAGATGTGAAAGCTATGCCCTGCAGTGATCAGTGTAAGTAAGGAAAGAAAATTTTAAGAAAATGTAAAACTTTAAAACATCCGTCTGATAGACCACAGGGCATCAGAAGCCTCTGCTGGTTCGTCAGGTTCGTCACGTGGTATTTCAGGGGTGTTACTAGGGACTAGGTACTATCTCATTAAGGCAAGCTATAGCCACTTTAGGGTGTTTGGTTACCCAATCAAGAGCTACTTGCTCCACACAATCACTCAAGATAAAGAGTGGGATTACAACAGCTTGTTTAGGGTGTCTGAAAAAGAGTAGAATTATAATATCTAACCCAAGTTCGTTTATGAGACAGGTTGTGGTGGGTCAGGTCCAAAAAAGTCAGGTCCAGTCCTAAAGGCCTCAGGGTTAAAAGGACTCCCCTTAGGGCAAGATTGCCACTTTTTCTCCCAACACCGGGATGCTACTCCTCCTGCATCTACAACCCAAACCTTAAGTTTACCTATACATTCACCATTAGGACCGTCTATTAGCTCAAGGTGAGATATTTTATAATGTGAGTGTCTTATAGTGTCTTTTTTTTCCTTCTGCTGACACGTAGTTTCCCAAAAAAATTACTGTTTCCTGTACAAACTGCAGTTTGGGTAAGCTGGCCTTGTGACCCTCCCCTGCCAGATGCTGTAACAGTTTAATAGAGTCAGCCTCACATTGTTCTTTAATAGGAGAGGCTAAGAGCAAATCATCTACATACTGAAGAAGAGAGGACCCCAAGGTCAATTGCAATGACTCTAAGCTGGCCTTAAGGGCCTGGTTATAAATTATGGGAGCATCCACAAAACCTTGTGCCATTCTAGTGAACGTGTAACCTTTCCCATCCAATTAAAAAAGCAAACCAGTACTGGCTTTTTGGGTCAATTGGCACTGAAAAAAATGCATTTGCAAGATCAACAACGGTGAAATACATTTGTTTTTACCCAATTTGACTCAGAATTGTGTACGGGTTTGGCACATCGGGTGCCCTTGGTATGACAGAGGGTTCGCACAGGACTGTCACTACAAGGAACGATGACACCAGCTTTTATGAGTGATTCAAACACAGGCCAGTGAAATTTAAACATTGTTTATACACTCCCAGCATTTGGCTATATCTGACACAGGGATCAGAGGTGGCTGTGAGAGACCTGAGGATCTGTCCAAGGTCACAGATTCCTTCTGGCTTTGCTAGTGAGACATGTGGTACTGAGTCTATTACTTTGAACATATCTTTTTGACTACACCTAGGCATCTCTGTCAGGACAACTGAAGCCACACAATGATTCCTGTCCCAATACGACCCATCTAAAATCACAACTTCCCCTTCACAGCTTGGCTCAAACCTCAACTTCTCATTTTCACTGTCTAAGCCTGAGCTCACATGAGCTGTGCAATGCAGGTCAGAGCGAGAAATCAGGTCAACTTCCTCTCTCATTGTCCTATTCACCCCAGCATCAGGAAGCCACACAGAAGCTTTTTCTGTACTCTCTGCTGCAGCACTGAATCTCCATTCATAGACATACAAAGCGCTCACCTTACTTTTAACCATCTCTGGTGTGTTTTGGTCTGTACAGACAGATTTGTCTGATAATTTAGGTTTTACACAGAACTCTTCTTCATGAATCACAGAGTGTGTGGCCCCACTGTCCACTAGGAACCACATTCTCCCATTTACTGTTAGTGGTAGGCATGGCATTTGTGTGAAAGGAAAACTGCTATACATGCCCTCCATAATTATTGGCACCCCTGGTGTTCTTTGGCTTCTAATAAATTCTTTTTTAAGAAAAATAATATAGGACAACAATGCAAAAATGAGAAAAATCTAAGCTTTAATTCAGGTGCCTTTATTTGGTGGGAAAAAAAATCACACATTAAGAAATAAATCTTGAATGAAATCATGTGAGCCACAATTATTGGCCCTGGTTTTAGTACTTTGTACAACCTCCTTTTGCCAACAAGACAACACTTAATCTTCTCCTCTAACTCTTCACAAGATGGGAGAATACAGAAAGAGGCATCTTCCACCATTCCTCTTTACACAACCTCTCTAAATCATCCAGAGTCCTGGGTCTTCTCCTATACACTCTCCTCTTCAGCTCACCTCACAGGTTTTCTATTGGGTTGAGGTCTGGAGACTGAGATGGCCATGAGAGGAGCTTGATTTTGTGCCTTATGAACCATTGTTGAGTAGTTTTGGCCACATGTTTAGGGTCGTTATCTTGCTGAAAGACCCAGTGATGACCCATCTTCAGCTTTCGGGCAGAGGCCACCAGATTCTGATTCTAAATGTCCTGATATTTCACAGAGTTCATGATCCCATGTATCCTTACAAGGTTCCCAGGTCCTGTGGAGGAGAAACAGGCCCACAGCATCACCGATCCTCCCCCATACTTAACAGTGGTCATGAGGTGTTTTTCTGTGTACTCATCCTTGGTGTTACACTTACAGTGTTTGTTGCCAAAAAGCTCTATTTTGGTCTCATCTGACCAAAGCACACAGTCCCAGTTAAAATCCCAGTACTGCTTGGCAAACTCCACCTGTTTACACGTATGAGTATAACTCAGAAAAGGCTTTATCCATGCATGCCTCCCAAACAGCTTGTTGGCATGTAGATAGCATCTGATGGTTGTTTGGGAGACCTCATAACCTCAAGATGCTACAATATGATTCAGTTCTCTTACAGTGAGCTTTGGAGAACTTTTTACTTCTCTTACCATCCTTCTCACTGTGTGTAGTGGCAAGATACACTTGCGTCCTCTTCCAGGCTTGTTTGTCACAGTTCCAGATGTTTTGAACGTTTTGATGATTGCTCTGACTGTAGATAAGGGCATCTGCAGGTGAGTGGCTATTTTCTTGCAGCCATTGCCTGATTTATGAAGGTCAATACACATCTGCCTTACTTGAATAGTGTGTTCTCTTGTCTTTCCCATGTTTAAGAGTGAGTAAGAGAAATAGGCCTCTGTGATGCCATATTTATACCCCAGGGAAACAGGAAGTGATGAATTACTAATTAAAGGTTCCTAGGTACTTTGATCCACTTTATAAACTACAGTAGAAAGGAGATAAATGGTTCAAATACATTTATTTCCAAGAAATTAAGGGTGCCAATAATTGTGGAACAGGTCATTTTATGGGAAATAATTATTTCTTAGTCAGGATTTTTTCTTTCTTTCTTTCTTTCTTTTTTCAATTGAGTTGAAGGTTGCTTTTTTCTAAACTTTTTCAGAGTGAAATTATTCTTCTGCAATAAAAAAATGTATTTAATTTAAGGCTTTTAACACATTTTAACTAGGGGTGCCAATAATTATGGAGGGCACTGTATTTCAGGTATGTTGGTGTATATGCATTCATGTTTTGTGATTGTGTGTGTGTGTGTTTTCATTTCTACTCATCTTGTTCTCAGCGGGTCGGCCTTCCCCCTCCTCCGCCTGTCACTGCTCTGCCCCCTCCTTTTTTCCTTTGGACAGTCTTTTATAAAATGTCCCTTCTTGCCACAGTGAAAGCACTCATCATGGCCCACTTGGCGGTTTTCCTTTTCCTGTTCTCTGTTCCCAGGTTGCCCTTGACCTTTCCCTCCATATCGCTGCAACAGCTCTGTCTGCTCCTTAACATGTTGGACCATAGTGAGAATGGTGTAATGGTGCTGCTCCTTTGCATTTTGCACCATGGTGAACAGGGCTTTTCAGAGTCCCATCCTACCCACAGCTTCTTCACTGCATGCACTACTTCTGGCTTCAGACCACTGAGATATCTGTTTCTCAAATGGGCTTCCCACAGGCCTATCACTCCTCCTTGGCCAGCTTTTGGAAACCTTGTGCCAGTCAGATGCCAGCTTAGCCATCAACAGTCATCTCTGTTCATGTGAGGTGGGTTTAAACTCCTGGCAGAAAGTTGTGAGAGCTTCACCAAACTTCTTACCACCCACTGTTCTTGGTGATGGCAGATAAGCTGTAGCCTCCTTCATATTCTCTGTGGTCAATGGACGGTGAACTAAGATTGTCCTTTCAACGCCCGCTACGTTGAACATTGGGGCACTGATGACCTGTGGTGGCTGCTGACATTTGCTGTGTTTCAGGCTCTGGTGATGTTCCTGAGGCAGATGAGCTTGATCTTGGGAGTGGTGAAGGTGGTTCGGGGTATGGTGACATGGGAGGGGTTGGTGAGGGGAAGATGGGGTGGTGAGAGTGGTGGTGTGGATGCCAGCTGTTGAGGTGATGATGTGGGAGGTGGCTGTGTATGGATTGGATTCAGGTGTGGATGCATGGGTGGCATGGGCAGTGGTGGCGGTGTTGTCACAGCTGGGTACCAGTGTGTGTAGGAGGTTGTTGGTACCAGTTTCATGGGCGCTGGCTGTGCCTGTGCTGCGTGGCTCGGGGAAAATTTCGGGTCTCGAGTGCTCTGTGGCTTCTTCTTTTGTGGTTTAGCTGTCGACTCTGGCTCTTCCACAGTTTCCTCTTCAGCCTCTTCCATGGTCTCAGAGTACTCAGGAGGGTCTGGAGCACTCGGTGTGGATAAATGGGGGGCTCTTCTTGGCAGGGCGGAGTCAAGTTCTGGCTCGACCTGAAGTTTAAAACACTGAGGAGAAGAAGATAAATCCCTTTGCCCAACTTCCTGGCTTTTAGCATCGTCATTCTTTGATTTTTCACTATCTCTGAGATGTGCCTCATTTAACCATTGATCACTATTATTAATATTATTGTTATATATTATAGAACAATGTCAGATTTAACTAAGGATGTAAATCTCTATCAGTAGTTTGATCAGAGGAGGATGTATCCCCTTTGTAAGTCTGGTTCCTCCCAAGGTTTCTTCCTCCAGCCTTGAGGGAGGTTTTCCTTGCCACTGTTGCCTTCGGCTTGCTCACATCGGGCTTAGATTCAAATTGTTTGATGCTAATTATGTAAAGCTGCTTTGTGACAATGCCCGTTGTAAAAAGTGCTATATAAATACATTTTGATTGATTGATTGATAACCACTGGAAAAAATTCCCCCAGTCTGCCTTAAATGAAGGCTTATTTTTCTCCCTCTCCTCTAATCTCCCTTTCAGGATGCCTAATTGGTTCAAGCTTAAACTTCCACCTTCTGGAAATCCCATTTCATTCACCCATACTGACATTTGAGAGAAAACCTCTACCCCATATTTAAGTTTCATATCCGTGCATAGAACAGAAGTCCATCTATCTGACATCTCCTTTTTGCTGGTTGCAGCACCCATATTTTAGGAAATTATGCAACAAATGAGTATGAAAATGTTATTTCTGGTGATAATAATTGCTATGAAGATATTGTTTCTGGTAATAATAATAATATTATAATAAAAAAAGTGAGCATTGGAAATTTTTACATTTTCTAATAATTAGAAAATCAGAACTAATCAGAACCAGAACTGGACTGTTACCAGTTCCTAGAGTCTAAGAGACACACAATCCAGGGTGTTTCAAAAGCACTTCAGGGCATCAAACCAGCAACCTTCTGGTTGACCAGGTCACTAACCATATAAGTATTATTATAAATACTACCTTTATAGCAAGTCTGACTTTATCTTTTTCTCCCCCAGGGCTTAACTGCTTCTGAAATCCTGCAGAAACATCTCCCAAGGGGTTATGATGGCCAAGGTTTGTCCAGCATGTAAGAAAGAATAAACTGCTCTAAGACAAGAATTAAATCTCTGACACCAAAGCTTCTCCTGTGTTTTACAGATTTGAGTCTCCAGACTGTTCGTGTGGTGATGTCCCTCATGGATGTATCTTTTTCAGTGGCAATTTCTTTTTTTCTTTTAATTTTTACCCAAATTCCCCCCAGTGTTTAAAGTGGCCAATCAACCCATTTACAATCACTTGTAACGTCCCTGACTCAAAGAGTGTGAAGACTAGCACTATGCCTCCTCTGATGCATGTGAAGTCAGCCACTGAGAGATCGTCATCGGGAGGAAAGTGCTGGATCTCCAGCTCTGATACATCAGCTAACAGAAGCCTGAGCCACAGACATTACATATTAGTAGTGATGGGGAGAGAGCGCCAATTACCCACCCGGCCAATTTTGCTCTCAGGGCTCCGGCTGTATGATTGGGATTCAAACTAGTGTCAGTGCCATAGTCCGCTGAGCCTCTCGGAGCCCATTTGTGTTTATTTTTTGATTGTCTTTTACATGCCTCACAGTTCCTTAATGATGTCCATGTAGGAGGACAGATCTGGAGAATTCGACACTGTCAAACTTAGCAAGCTGCTGAACTTTGTGTCTGCTGCCAAAATGAAGTTCATGGAGCTTTCCGGCAAAGTCACTGCAACGAAAATGAATGACGTCCTCAAGGCTCGTGGTATGAAATTAGTACATAATACATCTTGTGTAACCATTTGGTTTTATAAAGAACACTTTAAAAACATTTTTTAAGAATACTAAGGCTACATGGCACTATCAAATTATAAATGAAATTATAGCTGATAATTACAAGTGATAGTGTCCTATTTTTAGCTTGTAGTCATTTTTATTTATAGACCCCCCACATCCTCCGTTGATGGCCATATTAACAACACAAATTTTACATTACGTTATTTACAACCCTAATTCCAAAAAAAGTTGGGACACTGTGTAAAATGTAAATAAAAACACTGCAATGAATTGCAAATCTCATATACTGTATATTCACAATGGAGCACAAAACACATATCAGATGTTGAAATTGAGATATCTTAACAATTAATTAAAAAATATGAACTCATGTAGAACTTGATGGCAACAACACATCTCAAAAACGCTAAGTGACATGACGTGACTGTGGGGTGTGAACATGAAGACATGACACGAACATAAACAAGACCACGTGGCATACACGACGGAGACCAAGACAAGGCAGGGGGCGTGGCCAGGGATGCGACACAGTACTGTGGCAGTACTTTTTTGCAATTTTACATTGAGAAACATTGTTTCTTTATAGACAATTTTGTTCACAAATTGGTGAACCCATCTTTGCTTCTGAGACTCTCTTAAATGCTCTTTTTATACCCAGTCATGTGACTTAACTGCAATCCTCCGTCTGTTTATTAGGATCACTTATTTTCCAGCCTATTGTTGCTACGGTCCAAACTTTTTTTGAGTTACTGCCATCAAGTTCTAAATGAAATAATATTTTTTACGAACATTGTAAAGCCTGAGGTTATTTTGGTCCTGACATTGTTGCTTTTTTGTACCACTTCCATGCAGACCTGCAGCTGAACGACCTGAACTTCAGTCTGCTCTGGAAGAGATACAACATCGAAGGGATGATCAGCTATGATGACTTTGTGGCCATTCTTGCACGACTGGAGGCCATAAAAGGTAAATATTTCACCTCAGGAGATACATCATCAATAGGGTCATGTGACCAACATATGATCTATCTTACACCTGATCACTAATATGTACACACACAGTCATACCAGAATATATCCAGTTTCTTATATCTGCACTCTATTGACCAGGAAGTGTAGCAGACCTTTAAAACTGCTGAATCTACGATGTCTTAAATAATTTTTTTATTTCTGTAGAGCGCTTTAAGTCTCATCGAATGACAAATTTGCCCTGTGACTGTGTGATGGCCACCTTTTCCCTGGATGATGTAAGTCTTTCTCGTTATTAATCAATATAATAACAGCAGGGCTCAGGTAACACTAGATTATCATCAATCACTATGATTGGTGTTACATTTATGACTAATTTGTGAATTGAGAGCCGTTCTTTATATTGTGCCCAAATTTGGCGGCCTGGCCTCCAACATCCACGCCCCTCAGGAACAGAGAGAAGCAGCCAGTCACACAGACAGACACTGGTAGCTTCGGTAAAGGCAGAATGAGTCCAATTGGTTGCCTTTTTTAATTGACTCGTCACTTTCAACGAGAGAGAGAGATCAGCCGTGGTCAAGTGAGCTTCAGTGTTAGTGAATAACAGTGAACCAGTGAAATAAAAGTTGTCCTGGTCATGCTGCTTGGCATCAAAATTGGCTGTGCTCTCTCTGGGCGGGTAAGCTGGCACTCTCTCTCCATCACTACTAAGTAATGTCGACTGGCTCAGGCGTCTGCCAGGAGATCCATCAAAACTGGAGATCCTGCGCTTTCCTCCAAGCGGGTTGGCTGCCTGGCAGCGATCTATCAGCAGCAGTCAAAAAGAGGCGGAGCTTGACTTCACATGCATCAGAGGAGGCCTGTGTTAGTCTGCATCCTCCTATAGTCAGAGACATCATAAGGGAGAGTCAACGAAAGGACGGCTTGATTGGCTACCAAAGAAAATTAAAAATAAATAGATTCTGTATTAAGAATTGAGACTCTTGTGCAAAACTGATGTGACGTAAGATAAGTTAACCTATAAAGGGCATAAATGAAAATATTTTCTGCACATTGCATGCAACAATGAATGATTTTGTCTTTCAGTTCATCAGAGACACTCTCCTGTGAAGTCTCCTCTGCAGCGGTGTGGACGACAGACCTCAGTGGGGTTTTTAGTGGTGTGGACGTAGGAGGACCTGTCAGTGAAAGCCACCATGTAGCCACCAAGTTTAACCAAGTAGTGGATTCATCAGAGACACGTCACGGAACTTTATACCCTCAACCACACAGTCTAAACATCAGCTTTAGTGGAAACTGAGAAATGTAAAAGCATTAACATTACTGGATTCAAGGTCTAGAACACATTCTAAAGCTCATGTGGAGTGTTTACATAACATTAAAATCACCTCCTCGGCTCCGCTGAGCATACAGGTGCATAATTACAGACTGTAGTTCATCTGTTTCTCTGTATACTTTGTTCAACCTTCAATCAGGACCTCCAACACACACTAACACACCACCACCACACCAGTGTCACTGAGAATGATCCACCTGCTCTGTGGGGGTCCTGACTATTGAAGAACATGCAGAGGAACAGAGGGACTGCAGTCTGTACCTGTATGCTCAGTGGAGCTAAAATGAACAGTGAGGGTAGACAGAAGGATGATTTTACATAATTTGTGTGATGATGGTTAAAAACATACTTATGTGATTCATGACTTTTCTTATAATCTCTTTCACTTAATAAAAAATTTGCTCATATTTTTGCTTTGTTTTACTTTTAAAAAGCCTGTTTCCACCAACAGATGGCACTAAAAGCTTTATTTTGTGTAGAGAAGGACTAAATGAACCAACTGCTCCACCTGGTGACACTCCTGACTATTGCATTGCCAAATGAGACCTAGACATCTGTAAAGTGTATTAACTACATATAAGAAAGCAATAGAGATCATCATATTAAACAGCAGACTATGCTTTAGTACCATCTTAGAAATAACTTAAAATACTAATTATAAAATGTTCAGTTTTGATACTAATTATGAAATGTCAAGTAGTGCACCAGGGTTCACTAGTGGGCCCAGTACTGTTTTATAGTACCCTAGTTCTCTCTCTCTCTTTATAT
>BRDA01038186.1:0-15363 GCA_036984385.1 Crenuchus spilurus
GCCATGAAATTTTGAAACCACATATTTTTCCCTTAAAATGATACATTCTCTCAGTTTAAACTTTTGATCTGTGATTTGTGTTCTATTCTGAATAAAATATTAGATGTTGGCATCACATTATTGCATTCAGTTTTTATTCACAATTTGTTTAGTGTCCCAACTTTTTTGGAATCCGGTTTGTACTTCAATTAATTTGATCATCGACACAGGATACAATTTAGTAAAAGTGGCAATAATATTCATGACAAAAGGGTACAACATTTGTTCTTATTGTGTCTTATCTACAGGGGTTGCTGTTGCTCCACTGTGTTTAGTCCAAAGTCAACACCTACCAGGAGATTTTACAGCACTTCATGCTTCCATCTGCTGACAAGCTTTATGGAGATGCCCAGCAGCTGCACACAGTGCCAACACTACTACTGACCATCATATTACTGTGACTGATTGACCAACTACAGAGACTGTTGTGTTTCAGCTTTTACTGAAATGTGGTTTAGTGACAATACTCCTGACAATGCGATTCAGCTACATGGGCTAATCTGTTAGTCTGGAAAAACATGTGGAGGTGGGGTGTCTGTTTATGTACATCAATATGGAATGGTGCAATGACTCTGAGAATGGTGCAAAGTGCTGTTCTCCACTGGTGGAGTTTGTAGTTGTTAGATTTAGACTGTTTTACTTACTAAGTGAATTAACCACCATGCTCCTGGCCATAGAGTACCAATCAACAATATGTTTTGCTTTTTTCATATAAGAATAAGTGACTTGTATGTGTTAGATAAATATTTTAGTTTTTAGAAACTTTGTCTGTGATTATCGTATTAAGATTCTGTTTCTAATTTAAATTTTCAAATTTCTAATTTAATTCTAAAATTCTAAGTTTTATGTTACTGAAATTTTTTGAGGCTCTCTTGTGTAAAACAAGAATTTCAAGACAATCTTACTGAATTTAAGAATACGTTGTTCTTAAAACTTATACAAGACTAGAAATACAAGATTTAATATATTTTCTAATAAAACTTTATGTGACTGAAAAGTATTTTATCGGGATTATTTTTTTGTAATTGTGACAGAGAGCATTGTTTCTATAACAGAGCAAAACATTATTACAACAGTCTAAAAACAATCTGTATAAAGAAACATTTTCAGAATCAGAATCAGGCTTTATTGGCCATGTATGCTATGCATTTTTACATTTATAATCTGCTTTCAGTCACTGACTGGCCACTTCATTAAAAACGATGCTCATTTTTTCAGCTCCACTGAGCATACAGGACAACTCACTGCTCAGGACCCCACAGGGCCAACACAGAGCGGATATTATTATTAATATCAATATTAATTAAATTAATAGTTATTACCTTATTGTAAGTATTACAGTCTTAAATTAGAAAGACTATAATTATTTTTTTGTTTATTTAAACTCCATTTTGAGTGTAAAGTGCATTAAAGGATTCTATTTTTAAGATTTTTTTTTAACCAAATGAGGTATTATGAAAATGCTTAAAACAAGATTCATTTGCTAGTTTTTGGCATTTTATGGATAATTTTTAAGCTATTTGATCGTGAGTCTTGCTTAAATCTAGTTATAATGCCTTATATTTATAATATTTTACTGGGGTTTTTTTCAGATTTTTTTTCTTGTTTCAAGAAATCTTAACAAATTTTCTCACAATACTGGCAGATAATTTTGTTTGATTCAACTATTTTTTTTTTCTTATTTTGTTTTTTTAACACATTTTTGCAGTGCACGACTAAAACAGAAGCTGTGGATGACTGCAGAAGTGTTTGCACTGCTGAGAGCCCAAGCCTCTGCCTTCAAATCAGGTGACAATACTGCCTTGAGGACAGCAAGGGCTAAACTATCCCAGATCATCTGAGAAGTAAAGTAACACACGGCCAGTACATCAACAGCAACTTTCAGAACAGCGGTGACACACGACACATGTGGCAGGGCATCCAGGCCGTCACCAGCTACAGCACTACTCCACCTGCCTCTGACAGTGATGCCTCCCTTCCAGATGTGCTGAAGCAAATGTGAGTAAAACTCTACACTGGGTCAATCCATGAAAAGATTGTTGGCAGATTGCTCAGAGGATGTGCAGACCAGATGACAGATGTCTTCACAGACATCTTCAACATTTCCCCAAGCAGCTCTGCCAAAGAATTTGTCAGTGTCTCGCCATCGCTACCATTCTGTCACATTCATGAGTATTTTCATGAAGTGCTTCAAGAGGCTCATCATGACACTACTGTCCCCTGCAATGGATCCACTGTAGTTTGTGTATCATCCCAACCACTCTACAGACTATGCCATAGCCACCACATTTCACCTGGCACTCACTTGCCTGGACAAGAAGGACTCATACAGGGGTTGGACAGTGAAAGTGAAACAGCTGTCATGTTAGTGAGGGAGGTTTCATGGCTAAATTGGACCAGTCTGGTGGCCAATCTTCATTAATGTCACATTGCACCAGTAAGAGCAGAGTGTGAAGGTTCAATTAGCAGGGTAAGAGCACAGTTTTGCTCAAAATACTATAATGCACACAACATTATGGGTGACATACTAGAGACATACCACAGCAAGACTGGTGAAAGAATGGTTTGATGAAGATGAAAGTGAAGTTGAACATCTCCCATGGCCTGCACAGTCACCAGATCTAAATATTATTGAGCCACTTTGGGGTGTTTTGGAGGAGCGAGTCAGGAAATGTTTTCCTCCACCAGCATCACGTAGTGACCTGACCACTATCCTGCAAGAAGAATGGCTTAAAATCCCTCTGACCACTGTGCAGGACTTGTATATGTCATTCCCAAGACGAACTGATGCTGTATTGGCCGCAAAACGAGGCCCAACACCTACTAATAAATTATTGTGCTCTAAAACCAGCTGTTTCACTTTCATTGTCTAACCCCTGTATGTTATAATGCTGTTCATAGAATTCAGCTCAGCTTTCAACATTATCATTCCTCAGCACCTGATTGAAAAACTGAGCTCACTGAGACTGAACACCTCTCTCAGCTCAACTGGATTCTACACTTCTTGACTGGGAGACCTCAGTCTGTCTGGATTATTACAAACACATCCAACACCACCACACTGAGCACTGCAGCTCCTCAGAGCTGCATGCTCAGTTGACTGGTGTGCAATTTATTGACACATGACCAGAGCCAGCCATAGGTAGCTCAAAAGCTGTATGGGCCACCCCACCACCCCCTACCCTGGGTCCAAAACTTAAAATTCACAGTTGAGTGATGGAGGAGATCATGTTGGCTGGTGTGTGTGTCTGTGGGTCATGGTTTATGGGAGCAAAGGTTGCACACCAGATAACCAATAACCAATAACCTGTCTCTGAATGTTGATAAAACTAAAGAGATGGTTGTTGACTTTGGATGAACAGAGAGAGAGACCTCTCTCTACTGATCATTGATGGTTCCTCCATGGAGATTCTCAGATGAACCAAATTCCTTGGTGTTCTGCTAACAGAGAACCTCACCTGGTCCCTCAACACCAGCTCCATAAGTAAGAAAGTCCAACAGCATCTCTACTTTTTAAGAAGACTGAGGAAAGCTCCAATGTCACACCCTATCCTCAGCACCTTCTACAGAGGAACCATAAAGAGCATCCCGAGCACCTGCATTACTGTCTGGTTTGGGAATTGCACTGCATCTGACTGCAGGATTCTTCAGTGTATAGTAAGGATGGCTGAGAAGATCATTGGGGTCTCCCTCTCATTTCTCATGGACATATGCAACAAGCACTTCATTTGGAAAGCTCTCAAATTTCATTGAAATTCAGAACAAAATAATTGTTTACACAATGTTTATGTGACTGTATATCACCACATAATTGAATATAGAAGTTAAGCTTCGAAGTGCTGATAAGAGGATATTCCTTTTCCTGCCTCTTCTCTTCTAATTGGCCACAAAGTTCATACTTCCAATCAGTAAAACTCCTAAACATAATTGGTCCCATTTCCAGACTCTGCCAGGGAAGGGGTTTACTTTTAAAAATGAAGATAAAAAGAAATGAGGCAACGCAACATTCAATAGACATTTGACAGCGATGCAGCCACAGACAGAAACAATCCTACTCTTACTGTCCTCTGACCTCTCAGGTGGGTCTGACCTCTCACTGTATTTCTAGTCTCTGTTAAGGCTCCAGCTTGTATCAAATCCTTTTCCCCATTGGCTATTTCAGTCAGACTGAAGAAAATATACTTTGGCCATCAACATTTCCCATCTTCCACTCTGCCTCACTCGTATATACTGAAGCAAACAAATCTCTCCTTCAGATATTACACATCAATCAGAGCGCAACAGTGAGTCTAGAGAAATGCCAGGTAAACAGATGGTACAGAAGCAAAAGGCGATGGCCAAATGACTAATCCCTGGCACACGCTGCCCAAGATTGAAAGCTGCTGATAAAAGAAGCCTTTCATCTAAACCAAAATGGAAAATCTTTCATATCCCAAAACAAGTTGAGCTAAATGAGAATAAAGAGATAAAGACAGCTTTGCTTTTTGTCCCCAGGCACATTCAGCTGGGAAGGTCATAGAACGGCAAACAGAAACTCAAGGTAATCTTAACTCGTCCTCTGTTTTGCTGTGTTTGAGTTATAAAATGAATAGACGAACCTTCACTGCCCTACAAGTCCCATAATCCCATGTAGCAGCTGTCAGTATCTTATCAATGTATTATTACCTGCAATGACATTCATTTGCAGGAACACTATATATGCAAAAGTTCTCCTCCTTCTTCAGAAATAAAGGACATCGTAAAAAGCTTTTGCTGTGTACAGAAGGCTTTTTCTAGATGTTGGAGCATTTCTGTGAGGATTTGATTGCACTCATTGATGAGAATGTTGTGAGGTCAGGATGTTGGATGATCACCACTCTCTCATCCCAAACTCACTGTAAAGTTACAGTTCCACTGCTCTACAGCTCAATGCTGGAGGGGTTTATACTCCTCTACTCCACACCTGGCATTAGGTTCATTTTTATCTTCTCCAGAAAATCCTACACAACCATGTCACCATGTGTTGCAAAGAACCATGTGTTGCAAAGAACCTCTGTCATGAAGACTTGGGAAATATGAATGCTATAGGTTTTATTGCATTATTCAATTTGAAGAATTATTAGATAGGAATTAATAGAGATTTAAAGTCTTTTTGGCGTAAGCCCTGTCCTGGGCCCAGGGCTCAGACCAAGACCACACTTGTGGTGGTGGGTAGGAAGGAGAAGAGCATCGGGCAACTGAAAGCAGAAGGGCAGGATTAGTATTTTATATATGTAGGTGGTGGGCTGTGACTGGTCAGATTCATCAATGAATGAATGACGTAGCATTGAGTCTGATAGCTTATGCTAATGCTTTCAGCTCTGACAAAAAAGGTTCTGATAATTGAAGAACAGGGTGAAAGCAGGCTAAAAAGTATACATTTATGAGATGAAGGGTTATCTCATCCCTAAAGCTCTCTCTGTGGCCTGATTATACAGCACAGAGTCCCGAAACCAAAAAGCAAGCAACTGATTTAATTGGTGACCCATTTTTTCATCCATTTGTCCATTTTCAAAGACATATTGGGGCTTAAAAGTCTATATATAAATACAGAGAAAAGGCTGTGTAAGATGAAAGAGTGCAATACCTGTACTTGAGTAAAAGGAAAGAGGGCTCTCTTGGCTTCAAATGACCAGTCTTTAGTATTCCAGCACGGCTGGTTTTTATTGTATTCACAGTGGCAGAGAAGGAGGAAATGAAAGCCTACTATGCAGATCACAGATTTTTACCCTTCCTTCATAAGCCTACATAATGGACTCTCTCTGTGGAAAGAGCCAGGTCTCACTTCAATGAACAATCCTGCCAAAACAGAAGAGTGAAGGACAGCTGGAGATTGACTATAGACCAGCCACTAGAAGCAAAAATGATTAAAGCTTCACTCACAACACCTCAGTGCCTGCTCAGAGCCTGAGGAAATCACACCCCTTTCACTTGGGCCAAAAATGACAAAAGGTTCAATCACTGCGCCAAAATAACATCTCTACCAGGAAGACATTTGTCTTGAAATCATTGATGCACATGCCTTAAAGGACATGTCAACAAATTCATATCAGCTATGATATCAGACTTAACCCTTTGATGTTATGCTCACTGTTTTGGTAGAGACACTATATATTTGTAGGTGTTAAACTTACCTCAAACCTCATAGTGCCATCTCTACCAGTTGGTAGAGCTATATTTATCCAAAACATCCATTAGAAGTCACTATAAATGCATCATTTTGTTTTTTGAATGCAAACCAGCAATGCTTTGTGGAACCACAAGGAAAAACTAAACTAAATAGTTAAAAAATGTCACAAAAACTAACAAAATGTACATATTTATAAAGTCCTCAGCACTAAACACTGTTCTCTGCTCAATCCAGTTCTTTTGGGATGAGTTGGGGAGTTGGGTTGGTGATCATCCAACATCCTGACCACAAAGCAGTGCTCCAAAATGTAGTAGAACCTCTTACCTGGACAGTAGGGCAGGATAAACTTTTAATACCCATAATTTTATGATGATCAGGTGTCCCAATACTTTTCTCAGACATGCATAGAGTTCTCTCAGTCTACGCTGGACTTGCCAATTGTTATAATCTCCATCTACACCTCATAAAAGCAAATGATGAGGCCTGTGATCCCTGCGATTGGGTAAAACTGATGACAAAACAAAGTCTGTTGAAGCTTTTGTGTAGGCAGATTATAAAACCTAGATTACATCTTCTGAGCAGCGAGGCAAGTCCGGAGAGGAGGTCCAATCAGGTGGTGATCAGGAGTATGGAATGGTGTCGCCCACATCTCAGTAAGCTCATTATCTCTCTGACTCTCTTCATTTGGTCTCAGTGACCCAAAGCGCTTTCCATTCTACTCTGGAGACTTCTCATTGTGCCATCACTCTGAGTGAAACACAACTAATAATGCATGAAATGTAGAAATTAACCAAAGCAATGTTTTGTAGAAGCATTTTCATATCAACTGTTATTTCAGTTTAATGGTAGGATATGCTCTTCATTGTAGATAGTCTCAGTTCAAGGACAGCGACCAGTCGTATGTCATACCATGCTCATAATCACTCAGCAGGTTTTCATTTCCTTTCCTGAATCTGATCATTCACCATCAGAGACTGCAATTAAATCAAATCCTTGAAGAGATAAAGCCTCACATGGTGGGAGTTATTCTTCTGCCTCTCCAGATGACCCTCATTTGACCTAATCTGTACCAACATTCTATTACAAATGAATGAAAAGAAGAAAAATCAAAAGTAAAATGTTGCTAAATCGTTTAAAGGGCTTCTTTTTGTAAAGAGAGACATTTTTAACTGCTCCAATTTCAGCAGCTGAATAACAAGGCAGTGACTTTAACTTCTCCAAATATGAAATGACACTCGCTATAATAGGCCGTGAAAAAAGTAGCAAATGTACCCACAAAAGCCAAATTAAACAAAATACAGTAACAAAGTCAAAAATGTATCATTCATTGTATTTAATTTTTTTATTTAGTTCCTACACTGTAAATAAACACTGAAGTCATCCAGACTCTGAGTGAACACATAATGAATCATGTAGTAAACTTAAAAGTGTTAAATAAACCAAAACATGTTTTAGATTTTACTTCAAAGTAGACACACAACTAATGTCTCAAACACATTAAGAGGCAAGAAATGCAAGTCATGAACTCTTGACAAGACACAGCTGTTAACTGAAAGCCATTCCAGGTGACTACCTCATAAAGCTGACTGAGAAAATGTCAAGAAAGCTGTTATCTAAGCAAGAGGTGTCTACTGTGAAGAATGTCAAATATAAACATATTCTGCTTTGTTTACTTGTTTGTTTACTAAATAATTACAGATGTGTTTATTCATAGTCTGGATGACTTTAGTATTAATCTACAATACAGAAGATTTTTAAATCATGAAAAACCACTGAATGTCCAGAAGTGTGTCCAAACTTTTGACTGGTACTGTAAATTATTTGTCTGAATGTTTGTGGATGCCCCTATTGAATGCATTCAACTCCACAATCTTCCCTGGACAGTAAAGGCAGTTACTCCAACCAAAGCAGGATATTTTTTAAATAGAAGAAATGAGCAATACTTTTGTCCAATTCAAACCTGAGAGTATAGAACACAGCAGTTTGACAGTGGTTATGTCTCTTCATTAGAGAGCATCTTCCCTGTGAGCTAAATTCACCATATGACCACAGGTGACCTCATTTTAGCCACTGCCTGCTGCTCAGCCATATGGCGCTACATTCACCTCCAAGTCTTTGACATCTTTTTAGCCTGATATCCTCCAAAATGCTCCATATACACCCAAAGGATGAATGTAACTCCATTTAAGCCAGTGTTTTAGAAAGATTGTACCATTGTAACATACCAAAAGAATTGAAGGCAGCTACTTAGTAAATCTAATATACTGGACATTTACTTAATAATCCAATTGTAACCTTCAAAGTCTCTTCCACAAAGCTGAAACCTTCTTTGTTCTACTCAACTTGTTCAGTTCCGACTATTCTGAACTGTTAATTAAAGACTCTGCTTCATATAAACCATGTGTCACATCCTCAGTTACAATAAGTGTTGAGTGCCAAACAAATAGAACTGAGCAGTGAGTTTATGTTCTGCTGAATGGCGCCCTCTTGTGGCGTACATAATAAGTATTATGTCCCATTAGTGTTGTGCAGCCTGAAATAAATGACTTCTTGGACTAAAAATCTAAACATTTGTAAGCTGTAAATTGTAAGCATGAGTTATTATACATTATATATATAGTATTTATTTTATTTAGTTGCTGTGAAATACTTCAGATACAGAAAATCCTAAAAAATAAAAAATGTAGGAGTCACATTTACTGCTGGCTATAATTAGCAGTGGTCAATAATGAACATTTCCAATTAAATGAATGTTGATCAAATCTGCCTTATCTGCAAGACTAAGTAGCCTAAAACAAATTGGGAAAATACAGTAATTTCATGAACTCTCTGCTGAGAGTCAAACACAGTCAATGAAAAGAACATGCCAGTTCAGATGATTGTATAACAAACACATATTTGATTTAACATTTAGCCTTTGTTCAGCTGGTTCTCACTCTTAATGCTAATTATTTTCTCACAAATATTCCAGGGCCACGGTGACTCTTAGCCTGAATCATGAACATAAGAGTCTACTAATCCACTGAAGTGATACTTAAAGCTAATTGCTTGCAAGATGATGGTACCTAATGTTATTGACTGGCAATTAATATAGAAGGGGGCTGATTTGTATTGTTTTAAAGACTTTTCTGACAAGCACACATGCAGTTGTTTACTTGCTTTTGATTGGTCAATTGACAATTGACGTAGAGCGGGTTAGTAGACTGACTTAGACTCCTAAATGTAACAGTTTGATTTTATAAGAAGAGTGCAATATTTAACTTCAGTTGTTAAAAAAGACATGCTAAACCACATAGAAGTATGTATATGGTAAATATGAGCATTTTGAGCATTATCAGTTTTGAGCCATTCCAACACTATCTTCACCTTATATAGTTCTGTTGCACAGCCCTTTACAGCAATCAGTAAAGTATAACCAACAAAACCAGCCAGCATGGGGAAATCTCCGCAGTCTATGGTGTAGAATAGTCACTACACCTGTCCAGGCAAGAGATTAAATCTGTGGTGCTGAATCCAAATGTCTGAAGTCCAGTGTGCAGTTTCTGCAGTCTGTGATGCTTTGAGCTGCTGCTGTTGCTCCACTGTGTTTAGTCCAAAGTCAACACCTACCAGCAGATTTTACAGCACTTCATGCTTCCATCTGCTCACAAGCTTTATGGAGATGCCCAGCAGCTGCCCACAGTGCCAACATTACTACTGACCATCACATTACTGTGACTGATTGGGACACCAGCTTAACAAAAAAGAACTTCTTCACAATGTTCTAATTTTTAGATGTATGACAACACAAACAAACTTACAGATACTGTTTATGTAAAGAAACGTTTATGCTTTATATTTATCACTTTTCTTCAGTGGCTCTGTTAAATTTTAGTGAGTTGCTTAAACTCTTGAGCTTGGTCACGGTGCAGTAGACACACGCCCTGTGCAGAGAACAATCCTTTGACCACTATTGATGTTCAGTGGCTCCTGCTGTGCCTGTCTACAGCTCCGTCTCTGCAAATTAGAGTCCTCCACACCTCCCAAAAGACAGAGCAAGTAAACAAGCTCAAACACAGTACTGCACATCCTGTAACCTCTGCGACCAACTGGTTCAACAACAAAAGTGCTTAAATTTCATATTTTATCACTTTTATATTTCTGCAAAGAGGATAAAAGAGGTGTTCATTATTAATGATTTGTACTCTGTGATCTTTTTAGGTGAGTCCCAGATGATTTCAGCTCGTTTAGTCTTTCATTAAATGAGACTGTTCTCTAAAATCTGACAAGGTGAACTCACTTTTTTAAATAGTTGATTTTGACCTTTGGTGCATGCTGGTTGGTTAATGTCATAGGTGGTATACTGCATTAATAAAATATTTTACACACTGCCTCGGGCCGTAGGATTGGTCTAGGTGGAATTAAACTGCAAGGTGGGTCATGACCTTTATGACTGGACAGTGTTTAGTTTTTCTCTTGGGGCGACAATTAAGCAGGCCAACATCTTAATATAGTTGTGACCTTTCTCCTGCTGCATTTTAATATTCATAGAACTTAAAAAGAAAGGTTGCTTTGTCCAGTATACAGTCATACATCCAACATTCATGAAAAAGTTCATTTTTGATTTTAATTTGATTCAAGACTGTCATATTTTATATTCATTACACATTATGTAGCCAATGTTCTAACCATCATTTGCAGATAAATGAGAGAGAGTGAGCGGCAGACATCACTTATTCCCACCCACTGGCATTTACATACCTCAGCTGTCAGCCATATCACCACCATAGATCTGCTCTTGCAGCTTTTATAGCAATTTTAGTAAAGATTAATTTTAGATTTAAGATTAATGTAAGAATAACTTTAAAATCATACCACTACTTGCTCTGAGGTTGGCCGATACACTTGCGTTCACTGCAGACCGTTGCATTGTGGGATTGCCTTAATCACTGAGGAAACATTTGATGCTCTCTTGATATTTGGTCCAAATAAGGTAGGCAGCATTTTGAGGCAACTAAGAACTGAGACAGACTTCTTCTCAGGGATACGTACTGTGACGTAAGATGCTGCGTATGTACACTCCTGATCAAAATCTTAAGACCAGTAAAAAAATTGAAAAATTTGCATTTTGCACTATTGGATCTTAAGAAGGTTCTAAGTAGAGCTTCACGATGCTAAAAGAAGAAATCAGCACAAGAGACAAAAAGTTTTAAGCAGCCAATTTTTTGAAAACTGCATTTTCACTCAAACATGATTTTGTCAGCTGATCAAAAGTTTGAGACCACAGCCTTTAAAAGCCAAAATCTGCACAAAACTTTAGATTCCATGTCATTTTCTGTCAAGTGTTTACACTGCCGAGACCTCCTGATGGCAAAAGCAGAAAAGCTCAGTGACTGTGAACGTGTCGGACTGTTGAGCTGCATAAGCCTCTCACAACGTGTCATCACTGCTGAGGTTGGACGCAGTAAGACAGTCATTTAGCATTTTTTAAATGATCCTGAGGGATATGGAACAAAAAAGACAAGTGGTAGACCCAAAAAAATTTCACCAGCGCTGAGCCGCAGGATCCAATTGGCTGTCCATCAAGACATGGGACGATCCTCTACCCAAATTAAGGCCATTACTGGTGCTGACTGCAGCTCAATAACCATCAGACAGCATCTGCGAGGGAAGGACTTCAGAAACAAAAAACGTCTTCAAAGGCCACGTTTTCTTCAACGCCACAAAACTGCCCGTTTGGACTTTGCAGGGGAGCATCAAACATGGGACACTGAAAGGTGGAAGAAAGTTGTTTTCTCTGATGAGAAAAAATTTTACCTTGATGGTCCTGATGGCTTCCAACATTACTGGTATGACAAGGAGCTCCCGCCTGAGATGTTTTCTACATGGCACAGCATCATGATTTGGGGTGCTTTTTCATGGTGCTCAGGGACAGTTGGCCTCAACAGTCAATTAGGTGCCTTGGTCAAGGGCACAATTGGCCTCAACAGTTGGGGATTAGTAGCCTTGCTCAAGGGCACTTCAGTATTGACTTGCCCAGGGATTCTGGTCACAAGACCAGATCCCTAACCACCAGGCCAATTCTGCCACAATCTTATGGCTGCTCAGCACATATGTAGTTGATGCTCTGTGTACAGCTAAGGCCTCGACTGTTGAACAGCTGAATTTAACTGAAGCAGAACGTTATTAGCTAATTGTCTGATGGAATGACTAGAGACCACAAAAGCTCATGCTGAGTTTCTGGCATCAAAGGCATTGAGTTTTGCCTCTGTACTTCTTTAAAGTCAAACGCTTTCACCAGTACCAGGCAGCGCTTCAACAAATTACTGAAAAAAAGTGTTCACATTCAGAAGCAGAACTGCAAAGTGGTCTATGGCTGTCAGTATGAAGCTCTTGAGAGTGCACTGAAGAAAATGGCAAAGAGTAATTGCACACAGCAAGAACTGAATAATTGGGTTGAGAGAACAGCTAGCCGGGTAGTAAAACACTCCATGGTGGAGGAAAAACAACGTATCGCAATGTGCATTGTCTGCAGGCTTTAAGGTAGGTATTGGGTTGTCAAGGCCAGTGCATGTGGGATGTGAAAGACCTGCAGGCATTTTAGTTGGTCCTGATTTGGAAGCTCAAAGAGCGTCATTAAAGGGAGGCTGGGGACGAGTAGCAATGGTCAATCTCAGAAATCATCCATCTGGCTCCAGTCCCAGGATAAAAATGACCAGCTCCCCGTTCCAACTCTTCCAGGCTGTATCATTACTGCTTCTGCTGCTTCTGAGACCACAGACTGACTTCTTTCCTCATTCACACCCATTGCAGCCACCCAGACAAGGGTGAAAGAGGAAGGTCAGAGAGGAAACAATTGCTGGTAGAGCAAAAAGCTGTTAAATTAATCCTCAGCAGAGGGAGAGCGAGCCAGAGCAAGTCATGTTACTGTATGAGCTCAATCAATAACAATAACACATACCTACAGGTCATCCCATGTCATTACATGTAATACTGTCTCAGCTTCTACTAAATATTACAGTAGATACAAATAAGCGAGAAAATATTGTGATTATATTGATCAGTGTCTCAAGGACGTCCATACAACGCTGTGTTCTTTTAATTGACTATTTAAATAGAATATTTATTGTTTTGGTAGAATCTGTGATGGTGATTGTGAGTAAATGACTATAAATAGTGTAAATAGTGAATCTCTCAGAGCTACAACTGTCACACTCCTAATATCAACACTCCTGAACCAGAGACAACATCAGAAGTGTCTTACCTGGATTGAGCAGAACCAGAACTGGACTGTTACTCAGTACAAAGTCCTCTTTTCAGATGAAAGTCACTTTTACATTTCATTAGTAAATCAGCTGCTAGAGTCTGGAGGAAGAGTGGAGAGACACACAATCCAAGTGTCTGAAGTCCAGTGTGCAGTTTCTGCAGTCTGTGATGCTTTGAGCTGCTGCTGTTGCTCCACTGTGTTTAGTCCAAAGTCAACACCTACCAGCAGATTTTACAGCACTTCATGCTTCCATCTGCTCACAAGCTTTATGGAGATGCCCAGCAGCTGCCCACAGTGCCAACACGACTACTGACCATCATATTACTGTGCTTAATTAGTTGGAACTCAATGAACTTTTTCACAATATTTGAATTGTTGGAGGTGCTATAGCATACAGCTTCACGCTGAGGGTGGAGTTAATTTTTTAAGCCACTCTGAGAAACGATGAGGGTGTTATTTCTACTGCAGTGATGCATATCAGTTACAGCTCACCAGAAAACATTCAATTAATGCCTTCTGTCGTTTCTGTTACAGGTTTTCATTTTAAAGTGAATCAGATACGTAATTATTGCCTTTTGTTACTTCAACAAAGACAAGATAAACTTTTTTAAATAACCAACACTTTTGTCCCGTGTACTTTTCTTTAACAGCTAATAAATTACCAAGCTTTGGTTCAAACGTGTGGTGCCACAGTTATGACTTGTTGACTACCACTTGACAATCAGTGCTTTTGAGCATCTTCAAAAGGTCAACAGATTACGGTTCTCAATTTCATTTAGAAACTTTCTGGACGGCCTTTAATTGAAAGGACTATAAAGACAATTGTGTTTCCTGGGATAGTTAACACCAGCTTAAGGGCACAATTTCACAGAGTTCATTGGCTTTACCTCTTCAAATGAATTGTGCATAATACAGTTTTACCTCCAACTTTTTAGGGAGACTCTCTTCTTCCTATAATGGCGACTAATTTATAAAGGAAAAAGAAAACCTGGCACTGGCTTACCTAGGTGGAATGGTTACTATAAGTGAAACTTGAAAATGGCCCTGTGAGGAAATCGATAGTGTACACACAAAAACTATCCAATAAAGGGTCACGCCTTCAGGCTGTAAGAGTCAACCCTACACCTACAACTTCTATCAGTGTTTTAACGGCTTCAGATCTAGGTGTAGAAATTCATTTTCAGAAAAAAAAGAAGAAAAAAAGAACGAGGAAGAAAGAAGAAAAAAAGTTAATAGAGGTGAGGGGAAATTGGAAAAGACTGCAGTCAAGCATGGTGTGGCACTAAATTAATCCAGCCAAGGAAAAGGGCATTGGAGAGGGAGCTTGACTGAACCTCTGCGAGCAGTGCTACATTGTTTGGCTATGATTTAAAAGCCAAGTGCAACACAAAAACAAGCAGTGAATAACAAATAGTCAGAATAAAATACACTAGTGTAACATTTTAAAAATGGACCTTCGACCTGGTGCTGATTCATTACTGATGAACCACAATACATCTGTGTACTTTTACAAGCCTAGATCAGAAAACGGGACAGTATCAAAAGATACCAGTGATTCTTACATTTACTTGGACCTTCATTTCATTGCAGGCTATAGCAACCCAAGATATTTTATTGATTGTCTGGCCTGAACTGTTATTAATATTCATTTCCTGTAAGAGGTAAATTACAATTAAAAGTGTTGTCTACTGTTATTGTTGTTTTCTTTCAAAAACTAGAACAATACATGTTAAAATATTAGCCTATGTGCTATTTATTTCATAGCAATTTGCAATGAAACTATAGTTAATATACATTCATACAATAAAAATTAGATTATAATGAAAAAGTTTTATATATATATACTGTATACACTACTGGTCAAGTGTTAGTCACACAAAAGTCACGCTAATTTGTCCAGGTTGTTATTGAAAGTGATTGAGTTTAATGT
>BRDA01038190.1:0-13164 GCA_036984385.1 Crenuchus spilurus
CTCATATTGGTACTTGGTATCGGCAAGTACTTAAATGTAAGTACTTGTACTCGTACTCGGTTTGAAAAAATGTGGTATCGGTGCATCCCTAATGAATAGCCATCCCATGACATGTCCAGGGCACTTTTTCCCAAAAGTCCACCCTTCCACCAGCATTATCAAGCCAGTTGTGTCACCCCAACATCAGCTAAACACTCTTTATTTCTCAAGAATGATCAACAGTAACATCAACAACAGCAAAAGTAGTCTTCACTATGGTTGACAAACAACACAACACAACATCAACACAAAAGGCTTGTGGTTTAGAATCTGAGAGATGTAATGAGTTTGCATCACTATTTAACTCTAAAATCAATAATATCAGGAAAGCCACTCACATCCATCCACCTAAATGTGAAGAGATCAGTTGAAACGTCCCAGTTTAAAGCCATTACCTCTGAAACATTATTTGATATAGTGATTCACCTTAAATCATTGTATTGCAGCCTTGAAAGGGACCCACTACATTTTTAAAGGATGCAAATATATAGTAAACACCTTCCTCATGTTAGGAGTGTTTTCTAGTTCATTTAAAACTAAAATAGAAGCAACTCTGATTAGTAATTTCAGGCCTATTTCAAATGTACAGTTTATTGGTAAAATCATCGAGAAAATCATCGATAAGCCACTTCTCACTTGTCTAAATAAATTTCACCTAATCACAGTACTGAAACAGTTCTAATTATGGTTACTAATGACATTCACTTAAATAAAGAGTCTGGAAAAAAATCTGTTCTACCACTTTTTGAACTCAGTGTCAACTTTGACGGTACAATTCTTACAGTACTGGGATAAATTTCAAGTTTAAGTAAATTACTGTATAAACAGGATCAACATTCAAACAAAAAAGGCTTGAAATAGCTTCACTAAGACATTAACAGACTGGGTTTAGGACAGCTGTATAAGTGTGGTGGGCTAATGTTCAGGCCAAAGGTCATGTGATTTGGAGTAGGACTGCATGATATAGACAGAATAATAGTGTGATTATACTGCTATATATGGTGACTGCTAAACACTAGTGTATCAATAATGTTATGTGGCTACATGAATACACTGAGCATCAAAATTGATGATAGGTCATTGTGATATTGCTATATTCTATAGTCCCACTGTGCCAGAACGACCTGCATAGGTATATTTTGTGTATAATGTAAGTAAGTAAAGTTTATTTGTACCGCACTTTTCTCAGACATCAGCCATAAAATATCTTACATACAAAGTTAAAGGAACAGGGTAACTACATAAAAATTAAGAGCAGGGAAAAAAAAAAGAGTTAATATTTGTAATACTTTAAGAACAAAATAAAAACTAAAATTTAACCATATGCCTGCTTGAAAAGATGCTTCAAGAGATGCTTTAAGATGCTTAGCAACTGACTGGCCAAACTTTAAATTCTGGGCAGCACGGTGGCTTAGTGGTTAGCACGTTCGCCTCTCTAAGGTCTTGGGTTCGAGTCCACATCTGAGCGGAGTTTCCATGTTCTCCCTGTGTTTCCTCCGGGGACTCCGGTTTCCTCCCACAGTCCAAAACCATGGAGATCAGGTGAATTGGCTACTCTAGAATTACCCTGGTGTGTGTGTGTGTGTGTGTGTGTGTGTGTGTGTATGTATGTATGCCCAGATATGGTTGGCACTCTGTCCTGAGTGATCCCCTAGTGCTCGATGCAGTCCTCCAGGTGGACGGTCGCTTCCAGTTGAGAGTACGCTGTGTGCGATTGGCTGCCGCTTCTCACCGGTGTATGTGGTTGAGTGTGTGTAAATGGAGTGTATTGATTGTGAAGCATCCTTGGGTTTGAGCAAGGCGCTATATAAGTGTAACGTTCATTCATTCATTCATTCATAAATTAGGAGGCAGGAAATTCCACAGTTCAAAAAGCTCAGTCACTCCACATTTTTAAGCAGGTCCGAGGAGCTGTTAGTAACCACAGGTCATTTGACCTCAGCAGTCGCACTGAAGCATATGGTTGAAGCAGGTCAACTATATATTTGGGGGCCTGGCCATGCAGCAATATGTAGGTAAAAGTTAAAATCTGAATAATAAAATCAATGGAATTTTAAAATAGTAGTAATATGTGACCATTTATTTGACCTTTTTATTTTAGTTAGTTCATTTGTGGTCATCATTTAATTCAAAAGGTAAACAATTATATTTGATATTCATTACATGTAAAATTATATTTTTTTATTTTCAATGTTGATGTCTAGCTCATGAAAATCAAAAATCTTGAATCTCAGATTTTTTTTTAATATTTCAAAAAGGCTTAAAATATGTCACTTTCTTCTTCTTATTAACATTACACTTTCTTGATACCCAAGGATGCTTTACAATCAACACACCATTTATGCACACACTTGACCACACACACCGGTGAGAAGCGGCAGCCAGTCGCGCACAGCGTACTCTCAACTGGAAGTGACTGCATCAAGCACTAGTGGGATCACCCCGGACAGAGTGCCAACCATATCTGGGCATGCACACACATTCAAACACAGACATACACATTCATACACACGCCAGGGTAATTATTAGAGTATCCAATTCACCTGATCTCCATGTGGGAGAACATGGAAACTCTGCTCAGATGGGAACTCGAACCTCACCGCTGAGAAGCGAACATGCTAACCACTAAGCCACCATGCCACCCAATTCATTACTTTATATCTAATTACATTATTTTACATGAATATAAAATATGACTGTTTATCTTTTTTAATGTAATTGTGAACACAAACATTTTCACAATATCCTAATTTTTGGAGATGCACTAGTACATAGTTCTTTGACTTATGAAGATATTCACTATGTATACAGTGAGATGGGTTTAAAACTGCTGAAGCAGGAGTAAATGAAGCATCGGCATAAGCTCGAAACCCATGACTCGTCAATCAATGACTTTCTTCACACTGCGGTACATGTGTAGTTTGTCACTTACACTGGAGTGACCTCTGCTTCCGCATACTACACAAACATTCAAAGGCTTTCGTAGAGGTTAGTTAATGATAAGTGCTGAGAAACATGGGAAAGAGTCTTGGATATCGCCTACCCAGGTGAACTGCACCTTGGGTGCAAAGTGTGACACGAAATACTGAAACTAAAAGCATAACGTTAAGCCAGTGCTCCTATAATTGCATAACACCCTTACTGCCACACCTAGATCATCATAAAGATTATAGATATGGCATTAGATATGAGTTACATGTAAAAAGCTCTTGACTGTACTTGGCTCTACAGTTGTACTCAGTGACTACAGTAATATAAATAAGGTTGCATTCAAATCCTACAAATAGAACAACTTCTGTGCCAACCTTCAGTGAATAATTCACTGTTGCAAAACATTACTCACCAACCTTGAGGGTCTCTTGAGAAGAATCAAAAGTATGACTCACTTTTCATTCCTTAATAGTAAGAATGACTTGTTCACACTTTCCTTTATGAGTCACACAGGAATTCTAACAATGGAGCAGATTGGCTCCCTGAAACAATGCCTCAGAACTCAAAATATAGTATAATACTTTTTTTGTTTGTTTTGGTCACAAGAAAGTCCCTTTCACCATCCCTTTACACGTTAATGACTCAGGCTGTTATTTTTGATGGTCGAGGGTCACTTAAGCGAATCGTAAGCACAGAGGGCTCTCCACTGTTGTATGCTTCTAGATATCTGCGTCCCCACCTGGAAGGGCTACAAAGACTCTTCTGCTGAGTGCTAAGGGCTTTCCAAGGCTCTCTGGTCAGTAGTGGTCGATCAAAGGGCAATGACCGGCAGGCTGTGAGAAGCTAAAGCAGTTCTGACTAAATGCATTTAGAAGTGGAGTCCTGAGTCATCAGGTCTGGCAGCACTTGTTTTGTCACTGTCATAAAGAGAAAAGGTTCTCCACAGAAGAAGTGAAACACCATATGGACAGGCATAAATCTCACAGACTGGCATGTTAACAAGTTGCAAATGTGCACTGTTATGATACTGCTATCATACTTCTATGTAAAAGTCAAACTGATCATAACTGTGTCCAGTACACATTAGGGGTGAACAAAAATATCAATGCACTTGAGTATTGCAGTGTAGGAGTTCATTTTGTGCTGTTTTTAAACCTCCGACCACTAGATGGCAGTGCTGTAGTTTATCAGTTATTAGACTCCAATGGAAACTAGTAGCATAAGGGCACTAACTTTAGCAAACCAAGCTGAATAATCACAATATATGGCCTTGCTTACAGTATAACAGTATATCACAATATACTGAACCATAACATTGCGATATGTCTCACTGGTATTTAAGCTTCCTGGACAAAAATGAGTCATGTTGCATCTTTGAGGTGGTAGTAACTTCAGGCTCCTGCAGATGGCACTGCACAAGGATGATCAGGCTATAAATACCTGCGGGGTGTGTGACAGGATTCATAGTTTGAGAAGTGGTGGTACAGTGCAGTTGGATGTGAGGAAAATGACTCACAAAGCAGATGTTGATGATTGGATAAAAGGAGTGATTGTACTTGAGAGACAAAGGTCAGAGTGTATTAAAGTGTATAGTCATACAGGTCTACCAGCAGTGGTAAAAAATCTCAGTCTTCACGAAATTCTCCTCAGAATTGTGGGCAACAGATAAAACTTATAATAATAATAATAATAATAATAATAATAATAATAATAATAATAATAACTATTATTATTATTATTATTATTATTATTAATTGATCTATTTAAATAGATGAAACTATTTTATACATTAGCTTACATTAATGTATCTACTCCAACAACAGACAATAACAAATGATCAAAAATGTTTTTTAAGTTACTCGTTTCTTCTGTGTACACATAAGTACACAATAAAATTTGTGACAACCGCCATATAAAAGAGGTAACATCCTTCAAAGAGTCCCGTTATATAAAATTAATAGACTTGGTGGAGGAAACTGTCCATTAATTTTGTACAACATGACATCTTGGTGGTCACTCTCCCCGATATATGCCACACTACACGATCACTGTAGCATAAACATATCCTCTTAATGCATGTGCAGACAAAAAAGTGGACAGAACTTGCAGAAGTCTTTTCCTAAACTGAATGGGACAGAAATAGAGTGAGAGTGAATGGGAGTGAAATCCAGAGGACAGGCATGCATGTAGCTCAAATCAAGAGAACACGTCTATCCTTGTTTGTTCAAGAATTTGCTGGCCAGGTGAGAAATGCCCAGCGTGGTGAAGCTCAGAGGGGCACAGGCAAGAAAGACATTCCTGCGGGTGAATGATTGAAAGGGGGAGATGGCTGCTGTGGTTTCACGGGTTTTTCAAGTGTCACCATGGCTCCAGAATGCCCTTAGCCGAGCCTGTGACATTCATCCCCCCTTGTTCACACTCTGCTCCTTCACTCTGATGGTTAATGTACACAAGCTGCTTTAATCAGATTTTATACATACAGTAGTAACCTGATTTTCCACGTTTGAAAATTAACCTCTGGATGGCTGGGCAAGCACCTGACTGACAGATGGGCAAAGTCAAGCTTTGTTTTGGAGAGAAAGCCTCGCCGTCAGCTGCTGTTTACTCAAGGATTCTTGGAAAAAAAAGTGACTTGGTGAATGCTTCAGCATACCTGGAGACTAACTGACCTGGATCCAGGTAGCAGAAGATGTCAAAATTCATTCTCAAAGACGCAGCACAACATGAGTAAATACACTAGGCTATGGGTCATTAAATAAGTGGAAGTTAGTGCTTGTGCATTTGTTGGCAAGTGATAAGCAAATGTTTTTTAAAAGATAATGAAAGCATGACTGTGGAAAGTCTTAAAAGCACTTGGCTCATTTGTTAAGTGTCCATTTCGTATTGCATTACGTAATACCTACCTATTTCTACGTTATGTCCTTCTCATTGGCCAGTGATAAAGGCAAAGTCAATTGAAAGGAAAGTAATTGAGAGGGTGGTAATATCCCACCCCTCTCATGTTCAGAGGAAAAAAGATCCAGATGGCCAGCTGTTCACGGGTAGAACTTGATAATCATGGGTCTCCTCCTCCTTCGCCTCTGTCTGGGTTGGGAAAGAGTTATCAGAGACAAACCCCCTGGGCTCAGGCCACGGGTGGAGCTGGAGGCCCTCATTCCTCATAATGTGCCTCCATGATAATACGCTTATCAGTACAACCACATCAGCCCTCTCCAACCAAAGATTATTTGCAACAGCAACCAGACAAAAGGTTGTAGAGGTCAAATTGGAAGGTGGTAACTGTTCGGAACACTCCAAGAGGGTGCTGTTTATTTCGCTGTGATTATTTGCCATGTTTCGGTTCACCAGCTCCACTGGAGAACTCATCTGTCCAGAAATCACCAGACATGGCTCTGCAGAAGCTTTGAGCAGGTGTGAGGAGAAACTCTGAGGAGTGTCTTAAGAGGAAGTGTCTGAGATAAGAAGAAAAAGGAAAACATCAGGGCTGAATGGAGCTTTCAGCTGCCCACCTCACCCTTCAGCCATTTATGATCTTGACATACTTCAGCAATCCTTCTTGAACTAGATTTGACTCTGGCCAGTGACCCACAGCATGGTTGATGGGTTTTGTGCAAACACTTGAAAGACTGTAGAATTAGAGCTGTAAAGATAATTTGTTGGCTTGGAGGCACCTAGGCTTTCTTTTTGGCAAACGATCAGTCTGAAAATCTCCAAATAGAATTTTGTGAAAATGGAAACTGTCAAACTTTATATTCATTACATGTAAAGTGACAATTCAAGCCTTTTTAGTTTTAAAGCTGATCCAGTTTGAATACATTTAAGGCATTTATCCAGGGCGACTTAGAAATGCTTTGCAGTTTACCCAGGAAGGACCCCTTAGCCAATTAATGTAGGCTAGAATTCAGAAGATACCGCAAGCTTAAATGCTGCCAAATACAAAAGTGAGTATGGATGCCTAGAAACACAACATACTTTCAATTAATGTCAAATTAGGAAAGACATGAATACCATCATAAGCCTTTAATAAGTACAGGATTTAAGAACGCTTGAAACAGATGATCTTCAGTCATCGTTTGAACTAGAGCTGGGCGATATGGCCAAAAATTTTATCACAATACATTTTTCTATATTGATCAATCTCGATAATTATCACGATATAACATTTTCTAACACTGTCATAGTTTTAAACAACGTCTTTCTTAAAACATCAGACTAAACATGAAATGTTACTGTTTAAAATATTAAAATGTGTATTGTCAGAACATAATATTGTAGTGTCCAGCTGGACTTGTTGAAAAGATGGGCAAGAAAGACAATTTCAGTCGTCGCTTTATTGTTGAAACTTAAAATGATTGCTGTCAGCAGCAGTATTATACTTTTGAACTCACTGTCAAGCTGCTTAGACGTGAAATGGAAATGAATGTTAATACTTACCGAATTCTATTGTCCCTGCTTATCATCGTCATCGAGGGAAAATTATCATGAAAAAAATCGATATTGCTTTATCGCCCAGCACTAGTTTGAACACAGCAAGCGACTCTGCCTTTGGGACATCCAGGGGAAGTTCATTTCACAATTTAGATGCCAGGACAGAAGAAAGTCTGGATTGCTTGTCTTCTATGCTTCTTGAAGGATGCTTGAAGCGGGATCGTGTTTTGACCATTACCATCAAGTAGAGAGGAGCTGGTCTGTTCTTGTCTTTGTAGGCCAACATCAGAGTTTTGAATCTGATGGGCAGCAAACGGCAGCGAGTGAAGTTAAAAGGCTAAACTTTGGAACATTGAAGACAAGTTCTGGAACATTAGAGTTACTTTATTTCTTCTACATAACATGTTTATTTATTATCTATTGTTTTTATTGGTCTTCATAATTTTGCAGCAACTGGGCCTCCAACGTTAACTGTAGTTCCAAATTCTGGCCAAGAACTTCCTGTATGAGCAAAGTTATTTCAAGTTCCTTTGACAATGTGCCACTTTTTTAAGTTACCGCCAATCCTATTGACTGTTTAGAAGGTATATCCCCTGTGACGCCTTTATTTACTTAATGCTCAAAAAACTTCCCCTGCACAGAGTACACCAAAAGGGACAGGTGGTGAGCGCTTAAGGAGAGTTAGATAGTAGATAGAAAGAAACATATTGACATTCATATTGTAAACTCTCTTCCCTTTATGGGGGGAATTTACCTGAGTGCACACCTGGAGCTCCATTCACAAGCTGTGGATTATTCTTTGTGCATGTGGGGCTATGAGGAAGTTCACCACACTGAGACAACGTTACATAATGTCTATATGTGTAAAAACCTCCCAGCTAAGCTAAAGGCAGCCTGATTGATGTTTTCAAGTCAGTAACAAAACATGCTGCAAAATCATTAAAAACATAATTTCATGTTTTGTCTGGTTAACTTTATTAGTTAAAATAAATCCATTCCTGCATTTCAGGTCTTCAACACATTCCAAAACAATTGGGACAGTAAAGCATTTATGACTTTGTAGTGTTGTGACTCCTTCTTACAACACTTAAAAGAAGGTTTTGGCACCGAAGACAGCAAGTGATGACATGTTTCAGGTGTTAATTTGTTCCATTCTTCTCTCAAACATGATGTGTGCAACAGTAGAGTTTTATTTGTTGCATTTTTTGTTTCAAAATTCTATACTGGGGATAAGTCAGGACTGCAGCCAGGCCAGTCCAGTATCCATACCCTCTACTTACACAACCACGCCTTTGTAATATGTGCAGCATGTGGTTTTGCATTGTCTTGTTGAAAAATGCAGAACTCCCATGGAAAAGATGTCATCTTGAAGGCAGCATATGTTGCTCTAAAATCTCACTGTACTTCTCAGAAGTGTGAATACGCTTTGCCAAGAGCACTGACACAAGCCTGCACCATGACAAACAATGATTTTGGCATTTGTTGCTGAAAACAATCTGGATGGTCCTTTTCATGTTTGGTTTGGTCACGATGTCCATGTCTTGTAGAGTTGGAATACTGATTCTTTCACCACAGTAAATGTTTCATTTACATTTACAGCATTTGGCAGATGCTCTTAGCCAGAGCAACGTACAACAGTCCTTTGACTCCATTAAGAAAATTATCTCAGCTAGCAAAGACAGGTTAAGAGCCCAGACAACGCTTCAGTTCAGACACTGTTATAACAACCACTGTATGAGGCCCATCCTAGATGCCTTAGAGCCCAGAGAAGTCGAGACCACTTCGTGACATGGTTAACATATGGCTACATTTTTGCACAGTAATTTTTTAAGTGCCATTTGTGAATATAACTCTATTGTAGTGCTTGTCAAAAGTTATCTGAAAGTTATCTCTTGTCATTGTAGTTATATTAGCTATTGATGAATGACTGTTTTTGCAGTGCTGTCTAAGGGATCTGAGATCAGGTTCAGCTTAGGCTTGTGTCCTTGGTTTTTACACAGTGAAATTCTTATGCACAGGAGAGGGAGAAATATGCAAATCCATTCATACTTTGAGGAAAATTGTAAGCATTTCAATGTTCTCAAGCATTTGTTGATAAATTGGAGATCCTCTGTTCATCTTTATTCCTCAAAGTTTTAGCAATTTGTGGATACTGGTTTTGTACCAAATCATTATTACACTCACCTGTTGACATCATCTCTTTAAAATCACATCCTTATTTAGTTTTTTTTTTGTTTCTTTTAACATCTTCACTGCTCTATAATGCCCACATCCCAACTTTTTTTATAATGTGTTGTAAGGCCTGAAAAGCTGAAATGTATATTAACAAATTAAATGAAGCTGACCAAACAAAACATGAAATTGTGTTGGCAGGTATAATTTGTTACGAAACATGTTGCATAAGAAGACAATGTATTATTATTACTGTAAATAATTAAATAAAACAAATGACAAAAAATGTAATGCCAAAAGCATTCACAAGTATATGATTAAGTGAAATGTTGTGACAATATTATTAAGGTGGAATATTTTGTCTTTTCCAGACAACAGATTTCCATTTGTTACAAGAAAAGTGACTATTAGTGTATATGCTGAATACATAACAGCTTGAGCAACATGTACTTATACTTGCCTGCAAATACAGAATAAGAAAATGGAAATCATATGAACAAACCAAAGCAATGATCACAATAAAACAAACCCAAACAGTAAGCTGTCTGTAGCATCTGTACAAACGTAACTCAGGGGTATTTAAAATGTAATTAAAAGAACCAAATAGTCCACGCGGTGTACACAATGGCCTGACGCACTGACAGACTGGGACCAATATCAGAAATTTGGCTTGTCTTTCTATAACAGCAACTCATATACTGAAGAGATTTAATCCTGTTATATAACCTACAGTAGCCTATACAGTCGTGCAATCACCGCTTCAATATGTCCAGTCCTTCCAGCCACCCACTGCGCAAGACAGAAGAGGGCAATTCAAGTGGCAAAGTTTCCCGCTTTCTCTCTCACAATCCAGACTGTCATTTCAATTTCCAGAGCCGCACTTTTGCCCATTACTTCTGGCCCAGTGACCACAATCAACAGGTCCTGGTGGCTCATGGGTGGCTTGCCCCCGAAAGGACAGTCGCATTCACTCACACACACGCACGCACGCAAGCGCATATGTGATGTCAGAGATTTGTTTTTTTAATCATAGGGAGGACGTGCGTTCCCTCCTCATCTCCTGCCGAGCGCGCCTTTTCTGCGCAGCTGTCCCCATGCTGTGTTTGCGAGTGTGTGTTTGCATGTGTGGCTGGATTCAGTGATTGGGAGCCGCATGCCACTCATATGTCAGGCGACAATACGCAGACCAGAGCAGATATTGGCGAACAATGGTCATCTGTCTGGTCGCCCAGAGACAACGCACCAATAATAAGGAGCTGTCAAAATGATTCAAACTGGCCCCATGGTCAGACAAGTCTTTGTTTCTGTGAATGGACACGGTTGAAAAGAATGAAATGATGCCCTCGTTTCCAAAATGAAATGAGGCCCATGGAGCAAGTCACACATCGAGCAATCAAGATGGTTCATGATGTAGGTGCACCATATCAGCATACATTTTTTTACCTTTAACTATGCCTTGAAATGTTCATCACTGGCTGTTCAACAAGAGGTCTGGCCATCAAAACACAGAACTACAACCAGATTAGACTAGATTCTTCAACTTCAACTTGAATTTGAATTAGACTGCTTCACTCAGCATCCCTCTCTGATCAGGAGTACCAATGTGGAAACAGCTTTAATGACAATGGTGGTCATGAATATTGAAGATCAAACTTCTGCATCTTTCTGCTGTTGTCTCAAACCGCTGCCTGTAGCTGGAAGTTTTATTACCTGTAATAGTTCACAGTAACCCTTTCATGCATGAATGATGAAAGAAATCTATCATGATTTCCCTCCAAAATCCACTGATTAACATATATCAGTCATTTTTGTTTACCATGTGTTTTGTTGCGCTTGCAGTTGCTAACCGCCAGTGGGGCATGACAAGAGAAAGAAGCTGTCATGCAATTCTAACATTAAAACCAATACATATAGAAGATAATGACATTAACTGTCCATCATCCATGAAAGGCTTAAGTCATAATGTGTCTGGTAACACAAATCCACAGGTCTCCAGCTCCAGTGCTGCAGAGCCTTTATCCAGAAAAGTTTGGTGATTTCATGTATTGATGTTTTCATATTTTCACATAGTTTAATAGGTGGGTCTGAACAGGGACAAACATAACAAGTGGGCTATTTAGGCAACTACGCTAATGCCTAATCACAAAACTTAGTGAAATTGTGTGCAGGGTTTCTATACCATCTCATCTGAACCAACATCTCAAGTCCAACATTATCAAAGAACTACCACCAACATTTGTGTTGCAAATATGCGTATATGCCTAAACTGGCCACTTAGATCTAAAACTATGTTCAGACTGCAGCCAGATCGGATTAATTTCTCAAATCAGATCTGTTGAGATAACTGCACTGTTAATTGCATGAGATCAGACTGGATTTGCACATCTGGATATCATAAACCTACTTTCTTGGGTTGCTGTGATAATGATGTAGGCTAACTAAAGGAATCTGACCACCCAAGTCACCGTCCGTTCTATCAGCTGCTGAGTGGCAGGAGGTACAGAGGCATAAAGTCCAGAACCAGCCGGTTCTGAGACAGCTTCTTCAGCCAGGCCATCAGGCTAATGAACAGCCAGTAGTAGTGTATCTTCATCATCATGTTTCCTATAGACAACCCAAACCACATCCACACTCCAACATAGACTCACTGAAGTCCAGCACATCCACACCTGCACACACAGACTGACACCTGTACATCCTCCCATCCTGTATATATGGAAATGTCTTCATCTGCATCTAAAACAACTTCTAATTACTTATATGACTTAAGTGAAATCTGTACATATAGCCTCTAACTCATAACTTAGAAAAAATATATATCAGATGTGTGCAATACTGGTGGCTAATAATGCATAATATAATCACTGTTTACATACAGGGGTTGGGCAATGAAAGTGAAACAGCTGTCATGTTAGTGTGGGAGGTTTCATGGCTAAATTGGACCAGTCTGGTGGCCAATCTTCATTAATGTCACATTGCACCAGTAAGAGCAGAGTGTGAAGGTTCAGTTAGCAGGTAAGAGCACAGTTATATAGTATATTACAATGCACACAACATTATGGTGACATACCAGAGTTCAAAAGAGGACAAATTGTTGCTGCACGTCTTGCTGGCGCATCTGTGACTAAGACAGCAAGTCTTTGTGGTGTATCAAGAGCCACGGTATCCAAGGTAATGTCAGCATACCACCAAGAAGGACAAACCTCATCCAACAGGATTAACTGTGTACGCAAAAGGAAGCTGTCTGAAAGGGATGTTCGGGTGCTGACCACTGTGCTGGACTTGTTTATGTCATTCCCAAAACGAATTGAGGCTGTATTGGCCGCAAAAGGAGACCCTACACCATACTAATAAATTATTGTGGTCTAAAACCAGGTGTTTCAGTTTCATTGTCTAACCCCTGTATATTCATGTACAAACCGGATTCCAAAAAAGTTGGGACACTAAACAAATTGTGAATATAAACTGAATGCAATGATGTGGAGATGGCAAATGTCAACATCCTGGATAATACTCTCTCTTTTCGATCACACATCAATAACATCACTCGATCTGCTTACTTTCACCTCAGAAATATTAATCGACTGCGTTCTT
>BRDA01038192.1:0-10162 GCA_036984385.1 Crenuchus spilurus
GAGAGGTAGGTGTCAGACAATGTGCTGTTCTTAATCTAAAATAATCCTACAGTTTGAGGTAATTATAAATCATTAAATAGTTGTACATATGTCCCTACTACTACTACTATGGAGTAGAATACATTTCTAGCAGGCAGTATTGTAACTAGTATATACATATACATACACTGCTAATGCTAAGCCGCATAGTCTATACTAACATGCAGGCTAACTATTTATTCCCCCCTTCTGTACGTTTTTTTATACAAACTAAAAAGAGGAGTGGAGAGGAAAAGGAGGCACCTGCCTATCCAGTGCTAAAGGATGTTTATTTCTGTTTATCAGGTATGGAGAAGTACTGTTATTTTATGAATCTTTAGTTTGTAAATCTGGTGTAGCATGGTTAGGCTAGGTGGCAATACAGTTATGCTAGCTTACTTAGTTATGCTAGCTTGAGTATGCGATGCCCGTTTTGCCCTGTAAAATGCTATTTTTAAAAATTTATTATAAAATTTATTAGCACCTGAGCCTATAATATACAGTGTGAATATTGTGTAGCTCGGCTCCGCCCTTTTCATAAGTGTCTTACTGTGGAGAGAGGAGTGGAGAGGAAAAGGAGGCACCTGCCTATCCAGTGATAAAGGCTGTTTATTTCTGTTCATCAGAATAAAAACATATGAAAACACAACGCAGAGTCCATCTCATCTCTAACCACCGGTTACACTGGCACTGTTATGCCATTGGGCAATCAATGTAACAGAAGTCCATTCTCAGTGCACCTTCACTACAGCAGCTCTAGAACTAACAAAGTTAGTGGTTTCTGAGATGCTGCCTCCTTCATGCTTCACTCGGTACCCTATTTTCATGCCCTTTTGGACATCAGGCACATCATGCCCTTTGTCCACGATGATGGTTTTACACTCTGATACATAAGACAAGTGTGCTCACTGTGGCAATCCCTGTCAGGTGGCATCTGTGACATCCCAGGCCAAACCAGAGTTGGTCAAAATGTTCTGACATGTGACATGTGTCTGCTACTGATCACGCATGTTCGTTTGATCTGCAGAAGAAATTACCAGACACCAAGTAGTTCTCCTTTAAAGAAATTTACTGGGGCCCTGAGTGGCTCAGCAGGCAAAGACGTGCTGAGCATGACGATCCAGCATGACCGAGGATCGCGAGTTCGAATCCCGGTCATGCTGTTTGCTATCAACAGCCGGGCCCAAGAGAGCAAAAATTTGGCAGTGCTCTCTCTGGGCAGGTAGATGGCACTCTCTCTCTCTCACTATCACTTTCACACTGCAATGTCCGCTGGCTCAGGCGTCTACTGATTGGTCCAATCGGAGCTGGGGACCTTGTGTGCCTTCCTCTGAGCGCATTAGGCTCTCCAGTGACGGTGCATCAGCGGTGATTCGAAAAAGAGGTGTTGGCTGCATCACATGCAACGGAGGAGGCTTGTGCTTGCCTGCACCCTCCTAGAGTCAGGGACAGTGCAAAGTGATGGGGAGAGGCCTAACGGAGGGGATGGGCTAATTGGCTACCACTACATTGGGAAGGGGATAAAAATAGGCAAAAACCTAGAAATAAAATTATTTTTAAAAAATTAAATAATAATAATCATTTATTGACAAAGCGCTTTGAGAATCAGTCACATTACACAGCAAGTGAAGATTCAAAAGATTCATTCCACCTTTTAACAAAGTTCAGCCCCCCTGTATCACCCTGGTAACTTTCCATCATGTGACGGGCAGTTTCACCCTCAGTGCAGTACCTGCAGTGTGCTCTCTGTCATAAAAATGGTTATTTTACTCAGTTTTCTGTGATTTAGGTCAGCTATGCTAAAACAGCCCATCTTCATTCTTATCTGGCGGACTGCACTGAGGACAGAACTCTCTCTCCGTCTCATCCCACACACACAGAGAGACATTCTGTTCAAAAACCGTCTTTGTCTCTGAAACAATTATTTCAAATACACAATATCAATTTGATGTGCTCAAGGTTATAGTGAAGCTACAATCTGTTTCTGTAATGTAAGTTTATTTCTCCAAGTATTATAATCAAACCATTCATTTGTTACAGTCAATGCTGAACATTAATTAAGCTAAAGGCAGTTATAGGATATACTGTTTTAATATGTCAGTAATATAGATATGTTTCCCTTCATATGATTGTATATTATGTATTCTCTGTAAATGACATGTACAGAACTTGTATATTGTATATTATACTACAGAGACACCAATAGCTGAAAACAAATTCCTTGCATGTGTCAACATACTTGTCCAATAAATCTGATTCTGATTCTGATCAAAGATGTCTGAACAAGAACAGGGTCAGCACTGCTCCAGTTACCAACATGAGGGATCTGATGGTTGCACCCCTACCACCTCAAATAAATAAGGGTTCTTGTCTTTGTTTTGACGTGAACACTATGATGGGCTTGTAAGCTTTTTTGAGCAATAACTGCCTCAGGTGACTACAGTAAGGCCTGTTTGTAAATGATGTAAACATTTAGGAGACAAAATTAGTTTTACCAGCAACCAAAGCACCACAACAACATAACATACAAACACACTGAAGCTAAGCAGGTCTGGAACTGGTTACTACTTTGACGGGAGATGTCAGAGGAAACCACTTAGGAACTACAGAGTAACAAGAGAGCAACCACTTAGCAACACCCTAGCAACCACTTATCTTATCTTACCAATCTTAAATCTTATCTTAAACTAGTCAGACTAACAACCTCTTAGCAAAACCATAGCGACCACCTAGCAACAATGTAGCAACAGCCTAGCAACCACTTAGTCAGACTAGCAACCTCTTAGCAACACCATAGCGACCACCTAGCAACAATGTAGCAACAGCTTAGCAACCACTTAGAAACCACATAAAAATTACTTAGCAATATCTACTTAGCAACCACTCAGCAACACCACAGCAACCACTTAGCAAATAGAACAACTTCTCATGACGGGAAAGGTCTTTATATCCAGCTAACTTTCCCTTCCTTGTTTTGATTTTTGACTTTGTATACTTCAATAACAGTAACCGTGTTTGTGAATGGCTGCCTTCCCATTGAGTCATCACTGAAAAAATGTAAAACATCCACACTTTAACTGCTTAGAGTTTATTTATTTAGTTTTTTAAAAAGGTGCTTGTGCATGATGCATGAAGTGACCAGCGCACGGAAGCCAAATGCAAAATGTGTCTCTCCTATTAGAAAAAAATAATAAAAAAGGATACCATGTGAGTCCTCACTTATGATATTGTAGACTAACTGTGTGCTTAACTCACCTCCCGAGGGCAGGAAGGCAGGAAGCGAGGTTTCTCCATGTCCAGCAGCTTCTTAATGCCTAGCATTACTCTTTCTCTCCGTCGCTGCCTATAAAGCTTCTCTTTGTCACACAGGGCCAGACTGAAGCGCAGGTCCATGGCAGAGCTGGGAATAGTCATGGAGAGACCACACACAAGTGAGACAAGTGTTCTAATATATATTATTCATTGCAATACAGTGTTATGTGTTTAGAAATGCAGGTATGTAAATGAGAGACAGCAGCCTCCTATTATGGCTTACTGAACTTGACTTGTGATGCGGCTAAATGCCACTGCTTATTCATATAGGATGGGTTTAGACTGGAGGACCATTAAGGATGATATATAAGAACTAACACACATAGTAGTCAGCTTTGGCAGGAGAGCTTACTTACTAGCTGTGTACTATCACTCCCAGCTACGATCTGTGTACATTACTTAAGTCTTTATGTTAAAGCTCCTCTGTCACTCCATATTTCATACTTCAGTCGTGAGTTAGACTCAAAGGAATCCTATAAGCACTTGGTCAGTGAAATGCCCCAAGGCAGAACCTGCTCTGACACAGGCACTGGGCACATCTGTCTCTGTTGTCACTCAGTGACCTGCGAGTTTGGAGCTTTCTCTGAGGTACAGATCCAAAACATTCTTGATGTGATGATACAGCACAACACTGAATGCTAAATACTACAGCGAGGGGGTGTGAGAGGGTTCCTCCTTTTTGTTTAATCAATGACTGCAAAGGCATTCACAAAGCATACTGTGTCACGGTCACCAGGATACGTACCACACCTCCAGACTCAGCTCCAAGTACACATTGGTTGCCTGTCAGAACAAGACAAAGACGAGTAATTAGTGTGATGGGAACCATCAGTAGAAACTGGTATCAGTGTAACTTAGACCACAGCAGAGCAGAAGTGGAGAAGGTTGGAAGGAAGGAAGAAAAGAAGGAAGAAAATAAGAAAGAAAGAAAATAGGAAAATAAGAAAGAAAATAAGAAAGAAAGAAAATAAGAAAATAAGAAAGAAAGAAGAAAATAAGAAAGAAAGAAAATAAGAAAATAAGAAAGAAAGAAGAAAATAAGAAAGAAAGAAAATAAGAAAATAAGAAAGAAAGAAAATAAGAAAGAAAAAAAATAAGAAAAAGAAAATAAGAAAGAAAGAAAATAGAAAGAAAATAAGAAAGAAAGAAAATAAGAAAATAAGAAAGAAAGAAAATAAGAAAGAAAATAAGAAAAAAGAAAGAAAATAAGAAAAACGAAAATAAGAAAGAAAGAAAGAAAGAAAATAAGAAAGAAAGAAAATAGGAAAATAAGAAAGAAAATAAGAAAGAAAGAAGAAAATAAGAAAGAAAGAAGAAAATAAGAAAGAAAGAAAATAAGAAAGAAAATAAGAAAGAAAGAAAATAAGAAAACAAGAAAGAAAGAAAATAAGAAAATAAGAAAAAAGAAAGAAAATAAGAAAGAAAATAAGAAAATAAGAAAATAAGAAAGAAAGAAAATAAGAAAGAAAGAAAATAACAAAGAAAGAAAGAAAATAAGAAAATAACAAAGAAAGAAAGAAAATAAGAAAGAAAGAAAGAAAGAAAGAAAATAGGAAAATAAGAAAGAAAATAAGAAAGAAAGAAAATAAGAAAGAAAGAAGAAAATAAGAAAGAAAGAAGAAAATAAGAAAGAAAGAAAATAAGAAAGAAAGAAAATAAGAAAGAAAGAAAATAAGAAAGAAAATAAGAAAGAAAGAAAATAAGAAAAAAGAAAGAAAATAAGAAAGAAAAAATAAGAAAATAAGAAAGAAAGAAAATAAGAAAGAAAGAAAATAAGAAAGAAAGAAAATAAGAAAATAAGAAAAAAAGAAAGAAAATAAGAAAATAAGAAAGAAAGAAAGAAAGAAAGAAGAAAAAATGTCTGTAGGAAGGAAGGAAGGACCATAAGAAAGAAAGCAGTAGGGAAGGAAGGAATGTAGACAGTTGAGAAGTGAGGATAGTAGGAAGGAAGGAAGGAAGGAATGAGATACAGAAAGGTACTATTGGTAGGCATGTATGTAGGTATGGAAGAAGGAATGAAGTAATACAAGAAGAAAAGAAGAAGCGAAGGACAGGAGGAAGGAAACAGAGAAAGAAAGGTTGAAAAGAAGGATGAGTGGAATGAATGATGGAAGGAAAGAGAACTGCTGAGAAGTAAGGATCATAGAAAACAAGAAAGGCGGGTAAATAGGAATGTAAGTAGGTAGGAAGGGAGTAACACCTGAAGAAAAGAAGTGCATGAGGACAAAAGGAAGGCAGGAAGGAAAAAAGGAAAGAATAAACAAAGCTCAGGAAAGTTGGAGGGAGGGAAGATGGAAGTACAGAGTTGCTTATTGAGGTTGTTACTTTTCCTATGAGGAATGGCACCAGTTCTGTTTGTCCCACTTTCAGTTTGGAAATGCTGTATGATGCTGAGCCCAGAGTTTCATCCATCACATAATTTGCATCCATTAAAGTCAACTGCAAACATTACATACAACAGTATTAAAACATGTGATTACACTCCTCAGTTAGACTAGTTATTGTGTGGTTACTACAGGTCAGATGATAAAGTGTCCCATCCATCCATCCTCACTGGGTGCAGGGCAGGGCATTACACATTGTCCTAGTTAAGCCCAGGACAGGGAACCAATTCATTGCTGGGTGCACACACACACACACACACACACACACACACACACGTATAACGGTACTAATTCACCTCTCCTCCCTGTTTTTGGATTGTGGGAGGAGACTCACGCAGACACGGGGAAAACATGGAAACTCCACCCAGACTGGGACTTGAACCCAAGACCTCAGAACTGAGAGACAAACGTACCAACCACGAAACCACTGTGCCACACTGAAAAAGTGTCATGAAAACAAATCTACAGGAAGTTAAAGTCTACCTCCAGAACATTGTCCTGATTGGGGTCGAGGATGAACTCAAAGCTTTCGTTCCACTCCGGGTTAATGTCGTTGTCTATGTGCCGTGTTCTCTTCCTGCTCTCAGGAGCCGTGGGAATGAACAGCTCCACATAGGGGTCTGGAGTGTCCACTACAAGCACAAACAGCAGAAGTACAGTGAGGTTTCTGAAAACCTGAAAATTTTTTAACACTGAACCTGAAAAACAAATGTAGGCTGTGATTACTAACTATTATATAGTTATATAAGAACAGTATGACCACCTGGTTTGGTCCAGGACGTCACAGATGCCACCTGACAGAGTTTGCTGCAGCGAGCACACCAGTCAGCTGTAAAGCCATCATCATGGAAGACGTGATGTGACTGATGTACATGATAATAGTGTAACAGTGAAACATGGTGGAGGTAGTATCTCAGAAACCACTAACTGTGTGTGATGTTCTAGAGCTGCTGTAGTGAAGCTGTACTGAGAATGAACTTCTGATACACTGAGTGCCTCCTGATGGCAAAACAGTAGTGCCCCATGGACCATTCTCAGTGACACTGATGTGGCGGTGGTGTGTTAGTGTGTGAGCTGCTATCCACTCACTGTCCTGTATTAGATACACCTGCCTTGTTGGTCTTGTACATATAAAGTCAGAGACAGCGGCTCAGCACAGTTTATGTTGGTCTTCTAGTTCTGACACTGTTGACTGGTTGGTCACTATTTTCACTCCAGTAGTGAAACTAAGATGTTTAAAAACATCAGCAGCTCTGCACTCTAACACACACTAACACACCACCACCACGTCAGTGGTTCTGTCATTAAGAAATGGACAACAGTCAAATTGTAGAACTACAAAGTGCACCTGTATGCTCAGTGGAGCTGATAAAACTGCTTATCAACAACAAAACACAACTCACACAAGTCACCCAGAGCTCCTTTGGTGACGTTTTCGGCCCGCAGCACTTTTACTCTGAATCTGTGGGAGTACTGCTGCTGTACCTTACAAACACAAACACACAAGGAAGAATAGTGAAGTACACAGCACATATGTCAGTGTTAAATCAACACTATTAGAGTTAAATTAACACTGAGGGTGTCAAAATGTAACACTCCCAGTGTTAATTTAACTCTAATAGTGTTAATTTAACACTGGCAGATTTACTGTGTATGTTAGTGTTTGTTTACAGTAAACAACTGTGATTACAATGACTTCTCACTAACATGGCTCTTTATTTCATTCCAGAGAAAACCATTTCAAGTTAAGCAACATGCTGGAAAATCTCATTAAACTGTTAACTGTGTGCTCACTTACAGTCAATGTGCACAGTTACTGAGATATAAAACAGGTAATAAATCATAATAACTGAATATAAGTCATATGAATGGTTATTTAAAACTTTAAGAATGAAGGTCATTAAAATAACAGCAGACATCTGGATACAAATAGTAAATACTGTTCAGGCTCTGGAGTGATACATGGTCATATCAGAATATTATGACCACCTAACTATCAGTGGGAATAAAAAACTTGGCTTGGATGACCTAGTGAGGCATCTTTTTGCTTTAATGTTGATCAGTTTGGCTTAGAGCTCATAAAACTCACATTATTAGAAGATTTCATTCAGAGTAAACTCAAATTCAAACAGTATCAACATTAAAACAACAAAAGACATGAAAAATGTCACTTCATGTGTGATGAATATAAAATACGACAGTTTACCTTTATGAACTAAATTACAGTATGAATACAAACGAACTTTTACACCAAATTCTAATACACTACTGATGCTGTAAACTCCAAACAGGACTTTAGACTAAATTCACTTCTATTTACTATAATTCTTGTTTATACACTCATCATTACCAAGGATGCTTATCATACTTAATCCTGGCCTCGTGAGAATATAAGAGAGCTTGGAGAACATTAACTAAGGATTAATAATAGATCTGAGGAGGCGGCTACAGCTGAGCTGCTTACAGGAACGAGAAGCACATGTGAGCATCTAACATAACACCCGGAGTAGAAACTGTTTGGGTGTGTAACTGTTAGCTAGAACACCACTAAACGTTATGGTTCAGTTTCCCAAAATCTTTCTAGTCATAAGATCATCTTAAGTGGTAGAGACAGTGTTAAATGTAATGCCCGCTCTACCATTTAACAATCAGGGGGGCTTAGCGATTTACGAACAACTTTGTAATGTACAACGAATGTAACTTTAAGAACTTTAAGATTTTTCCGACTGTTTCCCAAAAGCCTTCTTATCTTCCAAACTTACGAACGAGTCCCTAAGTAGCACTTAGTTGACTCCGCCCTCGTGTCTGCGTCAAATAGGCTTGGCCAGCTGAAAACTGAACCACCGATTTACATACATTTCTTCATTATTAAACCAGAAAAGTACCGTCGTGTAAACAATAATTATAAAACCAAACATCAAAAAAGTATTTACACTACATACATGCAAAAAAAAAAAAAAAACATTTCACTTGCAGTTGCTGATGTAATTTATATGTGTATATCTATAAATAATATATTGTACTTTAAGCAATCTTAGTTTTTTTAATTCGTGAAAACAATAATTTCAACTTAATAAGTACATGTATGTGCAGTATTGAACTAAGGACACTGGCTCTAATTTACGTGACGCAATTACGCTTTCAAAAGAAAATGTAAATGTTCATGAATTGTTTGTATTAAACACGCGTGTGCTGAGTGTTGTGTTTGTCAAAGGATGATCAGCGGCCTCTTTTGTTTTTCAGACAGAACTGCACGTGAACTTCAAGTTAAGAACAACTTGGTGAGTTACGAGAGGGTCAGATCACTCGTAGATTTATGAACAAGTTTAAGTACGACGTGAGTTACGAAGGCTTTCAGGAAACACTCGTAAATGTAAGAATGTTTGTAAGTACGAGGTTACGAAGTACTTAGCGTTAAGAACGTTTTGGGAAACGCACCCCAGCTTTGTGCTAAGATGCTTTTGGGAAGTAATATTTAGAGTTTTATTTGAGGAATTCCTGTTTGCACATCTAGAAAACATTCACTAACATATCAAACATTACAGTCTCACAAATCATCAAAATCGAATTCATTTTGTCTTTGATCCATAGGGGTCAAATACAGTCATGTGCAAAACAAAGTACGCAATGTTTTTATCCATCAGAGCCTTAAGGGCAGGGCCGGCTCTCCCCCAAGCGGATTAAGTGCACTTTTTTACAAACAATGCAGTTTTCTTCCTTAAAGGATTGGTGAACTTACGACGATGTACTGGTAAGAGTCTACGGCAGACATAGTGGTCCCCTGTCCTCCTCGAAGGCTCTGTATCTTCACCAGCTAAGAAAGCATGCAGGAATGAGGATGCTCCAATATCCACACTGAAAGTCATAAAAGGGAGAATAATCCAAATATTAGTTAGTTGTACATAGTTTCGCATGAAAGTTTGTGAACGCTTTAGAATTGTCTATATTTCTACATAAAACCTCATCAGATTGTCCTAAAACTAGATCAAGAGGACCAAATAAAACAAATGAGACAAAAATATTAGACTTGGTCATTTTATTTATTGAGGAAAACAGTCTGATGATCAGATTGACAAGTGTGAAAGAAGAAATCAATGTTAGAACTGGCTACACAAAAGGCATCCGGTCCAGATGACATAGAAGTTGAACTGCTCAGGTTTGGTGGAGAGACCACATTGAGCTCCATGAGGTCTGTATGGAAGCTTGGGAAACTGAAATTTGGCCAGAAAAATGGATGCAATCACTTTTCATCCCACTGCCCAAGAAAGGAGACTTGCTCCAGTGCAAGAACTACAGGACCATTGCACTGGTCTCACATGCTAGCAAGACCTTGTTGAGAGTGATATTAAAACGAATGCAGTCTAAGCTGGAAGGGGAGATTTTTGAAGAACAAGCTGGATTTAGACCAAGAAGAGGCACTCGGGATCAGATCACAAACCTCCGGATCA
>BRDA01038193.1:0-14290 GCA_036984385.1 Crenuchus spilurus
AACCGATGATCTAAAAATGACCACCATCGCCAACCGATGATTTAAAAACGACCACCATCGCCAACCGATGATCTAAAAATGACCACCATCGACAACCGATGATCTAAAAATGACACCATCGACAACCGATGATCTAAAAACGACCACCATCGCCAGCCGATGATGTAAAAACGACCACCATTGCCAACTGATGACCTAAAAATGACCACCATCAACAGCCGATGATCTAAAAACGACCACCATCGCCAACCGATGATCTAAAAACATCAATCACTGCCAACTAACAATCTAAAAACGATAGTAATCTACTAACCAATTATCTGAAAACGACAATAATCGGCCAGCTAATTATCTAAAAGTGGTAATCATTGGCCTAATTAATTAGTCTGTAACTAGACAAATTATGATAATCATTGAAAAATATTTGAATATTCTTTAAATGAAATTCCTTTTATTTCTCAGACTCTTCTCTGAAGCTTTTATAGAACGGGCTCTAAAAGACTGTCTGGATCTGGCTTTCCTTCATGTGTGGCCAGTTTTAATACTTTATTTACTTTATTAATCTTCCTAGTTGTTTTTCTTCAGACTCTAAGACAGTTCATTGTTTTCCTGCTTTGTGTTAAATAGATTTCACACTTTGGTAAAGAGGACTTCTCCCTCTCTCTTTCTGTATCTCTGTCTTCTGCGTTTTCTCTCACACTCACTGTCTCTCACACACACACTCTTCCTCTCACTTCCTCACTGTTTCTGTGTCACTTGCTCTTTCTGTCTTGCTCTGAGTCTCTTTTAGTCTCTTCCTCGCTCGCTTACCCAGTAATGTCCTTCTTAACAGTACTGATCAGGTCCATTTCCTTCTACATTCACATTACCAGACTGAAGTGACTCAAATCTGATTATTTAGGGCTGTGTGAACAGGTCAGATACGATCTTTTCAAATCAGATTTGAGCCACTTTCATATTGTGGTCCTAGATCAGATACAAATCTGATTTGTGAGCATGTGACTTGATTGTGGCAGTCAGATCAGATTTCAGTGTTTTTGTCTGTACACATGTGCTAAGTGTTAAATCGCTTTTGACTTCACTTCTGTTTACACCCACAGCTGCTAAAACAGTAGGCGACTGCCTTCTATTCACCTTCTTCACCTGATCAGTCCATCAGCTGTTTACTGTCCTTCAAACACCATCACACATCAGCTACTAACACATTTTTTTTTACCAGTTTTAATGGACTCATTAACACAGGGTTGCCAAATACTTCTAAAATCCTCTGACTCATTATCTTACATAAAAACACACTACACAAACTGAAACTATTGCAAAATCTAAAGCATCTAATTAGACATTTGAAGAACCTGCAAATCTTCTAATCTTACTTCTAATCTTCTTCTAATCTTACTTTGTTATTAATTTTATTTTCTGTTTAGTGCAAAAAAAAACCTCTGATGTTTTACCGGTGACTGCATTTTTACAAACCTGGCAACCCTGTACAAATATGACTGTCTTTGTCATTGGTGATGTTCATAAAAGGTATAAGTGTGCACATTTCAGACAGGTTTGTTCACATTACAGACAGATCCAGATTAGGTTTATGAATGTGAACCGTCAACTCAGATCTGAGCAGAAAATCTGAATTGAGTAACGAGGCTTGTAATGCAGTGAAAGCAGTGAATGCAGATTCAGAAGTGTTGGGTATATATTTTACATGCTCTCGTCTCTAACTCACTGCAGCTCCCTGGAGGTGCCTCTTTGTGTGTTTCTACAAGCATGTGTGCTTGTCTGCCCGTGTCTCTACAAGCTCCAGATAGCATGGAAGTGACAGGCTGGCGGACAGCATGAGGCTCAGAGTGGCCAAATGAGTGGAGCGTTTGATTGAGATGAGCAGGCCTGACGGAGGCCTGTCACACCCACTCTTGCACACTGGCATCCAACAGGCCATGCAGTGACCATGCAGGATGCTGTCACACACACACACACACACTTTTTTTTTTTTTAAAGGACCCGACAGCCATTTCCATCCGATTCTCCAGGGCCGTCTCCCAGCATCAGCAGCGCAGAGCGCTTGATAATTCCAGTCATGCTCGTCATTAGCCCATCACTTTGAAAGAGAATTCATTGAACATTAATGGCCTTTAATGTACTGTCTAATTCCACGCTCGACTCTCGAAGCTGAGACGAGTGCAGCACAAAAAAGCAATAATGCAGCCATGGATCAGTCCCAATGAACTCCAGTGACATTTACCTGATAATCCTCAAGATGAATCGAAGGCCCTCTTGTCTTGTTTGTCCTTCTTTATTTATCTCCTCATGCTCGGTTCTGCTGTATGTGTTCTTGCAGAGGTTCTGGAGGGGAAGACTGCCATGCTGTTGGGGATGAGTCAGTGGAACTCCAATGATCTGGTGGAACAGATCGAAACGTTGGGTCAGATTGATCAGACACAAGGTAAGAGCTCATTATCAGAAATGGAAAGTCTTTTTCTGGACCATGTTATGCTTAGTGTTAGAGTTTGGGTAGATTTGCTAACACCAGTGCTCTCTCTGGGCAGGTAGATGGCGCTCTCTCTCTCTATCACTTTCAAATTGTAATGTCTGATGGCTCAGGCGTCTACTGATTTGTCCATTCGGAGCTGGGAACCCTGCGCATTCCTCCGAGCGCTTTTGCTTCCCAGTGATGGTTTATCAGCGGTAGTTAGAAAAGAGGTGGTGGATGTAACACACACTGCGGAGGAGGCTTGTGCTTGTCTTCACCCTCCTAGAGTCAGGGACAGTGCAAAGTGATGGGGAGAGTCCTAATGGAGGGGAAGGGGCTAATTGGCTACTACTACATTGGGAGTGAGAAAAATTGGCAAAAACGTAGAAACAAAATAACATTTTAAAAAAGCTGATGAAAAAAGGGCAGTTGAATGATAACCAGGACAAAATTTCCACAAAAAAAGTTGACGATAACCGAATTGTATGATAACCAGGAAAAACCATAACAGAGGTTCCACTGTATGTTGCAATGAAATGCAGGAATGGATGTATATGACACAACATGAAATATCTTGGGTTAATACTGTCTGCTATTAAAAAATATGTAAGAAATGCTGCATAAATTATTAAAAATTCAAAACTGTCCCATTTTTTTCTGATTTGTAGTTGTAGAGTACATTTCTGTTTTATTGTTCTCATGTTCACTTTTCTAGTTTGTGATCAAAATAAAAAATAAAAGTTAAACAAAAATTTAAAAGAAAAAAATAAAAGCTAAATAAAAATTTAAAAGAAAAAAAATTAAAGTTAAATAAAAATGTAAAAGAAAAAAATAAAAGTTAAAAAAAAATGTAAAAGAAAAAAATAAAAGTTAAACAAAAATTTAAAAGAAAAAAAATTAAAGTTAAATAAAAATTTTAAAGAAAAAAAAAAAGTTAAATAAAAATGTAAAAGAAAAAAATAAAAGCTAAATAAAAATTTAAAAGAAAAAAATTAATGTTGCCTTTTTTGGTCATCACAACACTTTGAATGAGTTATTCATGTCATCACGCTGTCGCTTACATTCACCGTGTGCTTTGTTGAAAAGCCTGTTAGATAACACAAGTGCTTTAACAGCCTTACGCGCAATGGAAAATGCTAACTTCAGACAGTGTTACCTCTGAGGTGTCTCTGTGGACTTGCACTCTTTTGTGTTTGTCTAGTTTGTTCTTGTAATGCCAAGTTCTGAGTCACCAGCTAAAGTGAATACACACAGTACTGGGTGACCTGCAGCTGGAAGCTATTTTGGTCTATTTGGTGTTACGTTTGTGTATTTAAAAAGGAGTTACGTAATTTAGCCGTCGTTTACATAACTTAGCTGCTTTATTCATTTATTTGATGCTATCATTCATATTTCATTTCAGAGTCTCCGTGTGGATAAGAGGACTTTGTGTTTCAGTCTTTCCTTTTGTGTTTCTGTAGCTGAAAACCTTGTTTCCTCGACAGAAGCATTTTTAGATAACTGTCTTTGGTGCCGGTGCTGGGATGGATTGCTGGCAGAGCTCACATTCCTCTGAGGGAGGTCTAGCAGCCGTTACCCTGCTCTGATTAGTGTGCTAATGATTGATATGGACTTACAAGACCAGGACATGGCAGACAGTGACACTGAGCAAAAACAAAACTTTAAAAAATGTTAAAAACAAGTACAAAGCTTGACCACCAGAGCAGTTTATTAAATTGGTTTTTGATGGTCATCTTACACCCACAGACTAAAGGATTGTTAGCTTAAAGGTGTTAAATGCTGCTCTGGGTTTCAAATCATTTACATTGCTTGACAGTTCTTCAGAAATTGCTGCAGAATGGCTGTGAAATTGTTGGCAGACCAGGTTTGAAAGCCTTATTTACTTAACTTAAGACTAGAATGTCAACAGGGAAATGCCTGCAAAGATGTTTCCACATTAAATTCTGATGTGATACAAAATAGACGGTAGTTGACTCATGCAGTAATTCCTTACAATTAGTCTAAATAAGTCTTAGTCTAAATAAGCTGTTATTGCTGGTAATAACAAACATATTTGTCACTGGTAGCTCAATGAAACAAGCAGAGACATTTTCTTGGGACTGTGGATTCTTCAAGCAATACATAAGTACCAACAAAGTTGTATATAATAATAATAATAATAATAATTATTATTATTATTATTATATATAATAATAATGTTGTACCATGTACAATGACAATAAAGCTATCTATCTATCTATCTATCAATCTATCTATCTATCTATCTATCTATCTATCTATCTATCTATCTATCTATCTAATAATAATAATAATAATAATAATAAAAATAATAATAGCATTAATAATAATTATTATTATTATTATTATATATAATAATAATGTTGTACCATGTACAAAGACAATAAAGCTATCTATCTATCTATCTATCTATCTATCTATCTATCTATCTATCTATCTATCTATCTATCTAATAATAATAATAATAATAATAATAAAAATAATAATAGCATTAGAATGTGTAGTCAAGTGAAAGTGAAAGTGGACAAATGTCATATTTCCATTGGCTTAGTAAACAAACCATGTCATTTGACGAGGGTCTCCAAACTTCCCAACTATGTGTACTGCAAATGATGTAATAACTCTTGGCTTGTAAGCTGTTTTGTTGGCATTTGTCTTAACATTTGAAATGATGTGATGAATAACACAGTCTACATGAAAATCAATTGAAATCAATCTTTTGCCTTAGTTAACTAGAACGATTAGTCATTCTGTATGTACATGTTCTGTACCATCATTTAGTTTCTACAGAAAGCATTAGTCACTGCCGTCTTTAGGCACCAGGATTGCTCAATATAACCAACTCTCCCACTCAATTATTCAGCTGACCTTTTCTCACTTTGTGTTGCCGTGCTGTGTGAGGGGCTGTTTTAGTGCTGGAGTGTGAGGTGCTGGAGATCAGGCAGCTTTAAGCACATGTGACAGGATATAACTTAACCATCACACAGCCAGGGGTCAAGCTGCTCCCTCTGGGCTGTTTCCTAACACTGCAGAATGTGTTCCACAGTGTGGAAATGGATGAGAAGAGGATTGCTGTTTCATGTAGATGCTCAAATTCACTTCCTGTCTGGGCCTATTTCCTTCAGTCAGGGAAGAACACTATGACCTGACTAAATGAAAATGTACAGCTTCAAAACAACAGGCCACGACAAGCCTGCACAGCGCTGGCAGTTGTTGCAACTGTTGTGTCACCAAATGCCTTTTATGGAAGTTGTCACAAATATAAGTATAATACAGTACCAGTCAAAAGTTTGGACACCTTCTGGACTTTGTAGAATAATACTAAAGTCATGTAAACTATGAGTAAACACATCTGTAATTATTTAGTAAACAAACAAGTAAACAAAGCAGAATATGTTTATATTTGACATTCTTCACAGTAGGCACCTCTTGCTTAGATGCAGCTTTCTTGGCATTTTCTCAGTCAGCTTTATGAGGTAGTCACCTAGAATGGCTTTCAGTTAACAGCTGTGTCTCGTCGAGAGTCATGACTTGCATTTCTTGCCTCTTAATGTGTTTGAGACATCAGCTGTGTGTCTACTTTGAAGTAAAATCTAAAACATGTTTTGGTTTGTTTAGCACTTTTATGTTTACTACATGAGTCTGGATGACTTCAGTGTTTATTTACAGTGTAGGAACAAAAATCCAAACGTTGGCTGCTACTGTATACACAGTCATATAAGAATATAATGACCACCAGTATAATGAGCTTTTGAATGTGTAGTTTCAATGAACTTTGACTATAATTATATTATATTGTATTACATTATATTATTAAAATTAATATTATAACATCATTAAAGTAATTACTGTTACTTTTTATTAGATCTTTGAGCTGAGACATGTTAGTACAAGTTTTATTGTGCTTTTTGGGGGGTTCAGGAGTTTATGGAGAGCACAGCTGGCTGGTGTATTGTTAAGAGGCCAAGAGTGATCTCATTACAAAAATGACTGGGGACATCCAACAGTTTTTCAGCTAAATGTGTGTGGGCACATGTGTGGAACAAACTGAGTTTGATATTTCTAAACCAAACCAATGTCTCAGCTCAGAAGAGGGGGTGTTGTTCAGGCTCTGACATGCCTGTGTTTGACCCAGGCTGAAATTCTTGTTACCTTCAACTGTCTCAGCATAAGTGTCTTCTCAAGGTTCTTCTCATAATGTGTCCAAAATAAGAGATCTTCAGTTTGGCTGTGCAGGCTTCTGGTGAAAGGTGAGCTTTGATTGGTCCAGGATCCGTTCAATCTGTCTAATTTGATCTGACATCTGTCCAATGTTCAAAGGTATCAGTATTCGTAATGTCCTACCACAGTCTTGTCTTGTGTCTGAAGTGGAAAACTCTAGTTAATGTTGTTGATCAGTGTCATATCTAGGACAAAACTCCCAATAGTGTTTGTCTAACCCCAGATAGCAAAGGTATTCTGGCCCACATCTGGCCCTCATGCCCCATTTCATTTGGCCCACTTGTCGCATGGATTGACGGCACTTGGGCAGACTGCTCCCAGTTGCAAGATGTGGGCCACATATCCGACAAATGTTGGTTGATACTGCCATATCTCTGCCAGAAGAGGACCACATCTGTTATAAAACATGTGGGCCAAATAGGTGTTTTAATATGTGGGCCACTTAGGGCTCATATGTAGGTAGTACTGTCATGTATCTGCCAAAACTGGACCACATCTGTTTTAAAACATGTGGGTCAATAGGTGTTTTAATATGTAGGCCACTGATGGCTCATATGTAGATAACACTGTCATATCTCTGCCAGAAGTGGGCCATATCTGTTTTAAAACATGTGGGCCAAATAGGTGTTTTAATATGTGAGCCACTTAGGGCTCATATGCAGGTAACACTGTCATATCTCTGCCAGAAGTGGGCCATATCTGTTTTAGAACATGTGGGCCAAATAGGTGTTTTAATATGTGGGCCACTTATGGCTCATATGTAGGTAACACTGTCATATCTCTGCCAGAAGTGGGCCACATCTGTTATGGTACATGTGGGCCAAATAGGTGTTTTAATATGTAGGCCACTGATGGCTCATATGTAGATAACACTGTCATATCTCTGCCAGAAGTGGGCCACATCTGTTTTAAAACATGTGGGCCAAATAGGTGTTTTAATATGTGAGCCACTTAGGGCTCATATGCAGGTAACACTGTCATATCTCTGCCAGAAGTGGGCCATATCTGTTTTAGAACATGTGGGCCAAATAGGTGTTTTAATATGTGGGCCACTTAGGGCTCATATGCAGGTAACACTGTCATATCTCTGCCAGAAGTGGGCCACATCTGTTATGGTACATGTGGGCCAAATGTGTATTTTCAATATAAGGGCCACATTTGGCTCACATGAGTTTGCCGTGCCAACAGTGCGGCAGCAGTGCCATTTCTCAGCCAGAAGTGGCCCACATCTGTATGCTTTCTGTGACTAGCTTATTTTGTTAGTGTTACTGATTGTACTGCACATCTTTCGACTAAAGGAAAGAAAAATCTTGTTACGAGATCACATCTGGCCCTGCGACACTCCAGTTCACACTGATTACTGTACGTGGGGTGCTGGACTGTGCCGTTTTTTTGCTTCCTAGTGGAAAATTGTGTTGCCGTTCTTGATTATTTATTCCAAGAGCTCGCCTGTAGGATCTCTAATGTTTGACTGGCAGGACTAAATACCGAAGAAAGATTAAAGTCTGTAGGTGAGCAGAGGTACCAGATTAATTAGTCTGTCAAAGGTAGGGATCCTTACCTGGCGTGCTAAAGGCAGACATTAATTAGGAAATGCTGGTGAAATGGCTCTAAAATGCCACTGGTAGGTGTGGCAGTGTTAGCAGACTGAAGAGCTCTGTTATGCTCAAGAGACTTCAGTCCACTGCTTTTATTCTTTTTCACAATGCTGAAAGACGTCTGGCAATTCATTTATCAGTCCATTTCTTTGTGTTCTGATTCATCTGCAAGGTCGTGGAGGTTGTATTGTTCTGTTCACCTTGAAAGCAATAGCTTTTTTGAGCTCATGCATACGTTATAAAAGTGGAAATTTTATAAGCTCCCAAGACAAAACATTAATTACCATGTGTGTGTGTGTGTGTGTGTTTTTATTTTTAAAATAATTTTATTTCTAGTATTTTCCAATATTTCCCCCCTAACAGTGTAGTACTGACTCTAGGAGGGTGAAGACGAACACAAGCCTCCTCCGTTGCGTGTGATGTGGGCACCGCCTCTTTTCCAAATACCGCTGATACAGCGTCACTGCGGAGCCAATGCGCTCGGAGGAAAGCGCAGGACCCCCAGCTCTGAATGGACCAATCAGTAGACGCCTGAGCCAGCGGACATTGCAGTGTGAGAGTGATGGGGAGAGAGCGCCATCTACCTGCCCAGAGAGAGCACTGACAATTTTTCCTCTCTTGGGTCTCAAACCGGGATTCAAACTCGTGATTTTCTGATGAGCGTCTTAGCCTGCGGAGCCAATTGGAACCTCTCCTTGTGTGTTTAAGGTGGTAGTAACTTCAGGCTCCTGCAGATGGCGCTGCATGAGAGTGATCAGGCTATAAATATCTGCGGGGTGTTGAGTAGATTCAGTAGATTGAGAAGAGGTGCTACAGTGCAGAATGTCTTATTGTGGAAAATGGGTCACAGATGCTAATGATAAAGGAGTGATTGTATTTGGGCAGAAAAGGTCAGAGTGTGAAGGAAGTAGCTGAATTTGCAGGTGTATAGAAGCATATGGTCATACAGGTCTACCAGCAGTGGTTAAAACCCCAGTCTACAGGACATTCTCAGAATTGTGGCTGAAGGTTTCTTGCTCCACTCTGCTCCATATGTTGATGGTCTGCAGCGGAGAGTTCTCTCACAAACTGCTTGTGAAGGACCTGCATTGACTTCTAGAAGTAATTCTTGTCTGGAAGTGAAGAGATTTTCATTCACGAGCTGTGAAACCTGCTTTTGGTCCCTGTACATTAGTTTCAGCCTCAGTTCTGATGAGAATGTCCTGTAGACTGGCATTGTTAGCACTGCTGGTAGACCTGTATGACTGTACACTTCATACACCTGCACATTCAGCTACTTCCTTCACACTCTGACCTTTAACCCCCAAATACAGTCACTGCTTTATCATTAACTACCTTGTGACCTATATTAAATAAGACATTCACTGCACTGTGCCATGTCTTCTCAATCTATGAATCTTGTCACACACTTGTATTTATAGCATGATCATCCTTGTGCAGCGCCATCTGCAGGACCCTGAAGTTAATACCACCTTAAACATGCCAAGGTGACAGAAGAAGCTTATTATTATTATTATTATTATTATTATTATTATTATTATTATTATTATTATTATTATTCAGCTTTTTATTGTTTGCAGACGAGGAACACAAGAGCAATCAATTATTTTGCTTATTTAAGTCAAATTGTTACACCTTAATAAAGTGTATTATACACAGTCATCCATCACACATTCGTTCACATGAGTGTGCAGTTACTTGGTGTTTGTGAGCGTAATTTCACTCACAGCTCGAGAAGATGAGCTAAAAGCTTCCCCTAAGCAATGCTTAACTGATTTTAAGATGTCATATTGTGCGTAATGGGAATAACAAAACGCACCTGACAGTCAATAGTGGGTGTGTTTCAGTGCTGTCATGGCTTACTCTCCTCCATCTCTGAATGCACAGTCTCCAGGGGCTCTTATGATGCTCAATCTATGGCTGAGGTTCTGTTTTCCCTTGTTTACTCATTCTGTTAATTACTTTTCAATTAGTGCCGCCGCTTAATCGTCTTGATTACAGGTAGATTAGCGGATGGGCGAAGGGTGTACGCCCATACGCTGTTGTGATGAGGCATGACTGGATGTATTGTCTATAGGAGCACAATTGGAGCTTCCCCGTGGAAGGGACAGACTCTGGGCTCAGCTCCCCTGTAGACCTTGTGCTCCTCAGCTTGAATGCATTGATCTGATGCCCAATGGCAGGAGCTCTTGTGTACTGATGACTACAGGCCTGGCACTGCTAAAGCCTTAGGAGCTAACCTGTTTCTTCTTCTCTCAGTCTGTTTTTTCCCCTCCCCGTTGCTTCTTTGCGAAAGAATAGCACTCTGAATGATTAAATTGCTCTTATTAGGGGCTCTGATGAAGTAATAAAGAACAAACTGGGCTTTTTTCTGAGTGTTTGACATTGTAGGCTTAACTTGATGACATTTCTGTTCTGTAACTCTTAACATTTCTCGTTGGGTTTTCCAAATGTTAATCACCCAGTCAGTAGCCCTATTAAAAATCCAAATTCCTTCTCGCCTGTGAGCAATCCGGGACCTGATTAGGGCCCAGGCTGGCCATGAATAAATTAGAACGGAAAACTAATTAATCCAGAAGGCTTTTGTGGAAAGTAAAAGTCCCTTCCTCTGCTGATAACATCACACATTTTATTCGCTCTCTGCCCATCTAAGGGTTGTTTCAGGCCTGTTTGTTACACACACACGCAAACACACACACCTTTCATTTGTATTCTCATTTACACCGTCAGCCAACATGTCAGACGGCTTGTAGACACCATCTCCTTCACTAATTCCTAGTTAATGACATTTTTCTCATTTCTCCTGCCTGTTTTTGTGATTTTACATGCCCTGTGCCCTGAGCAGACGCGAGACAAAGTGAGGTAACACAAAGAAAGAATGGGGTGGAGGAATAGAGCAGCCATAATTAGCAAATGATTGAGTGTATTGTTGGGATGGATGAGTGAAATTGGCAGATTCTTTGCTCAGAACATCAGAAATGAGCTACTTTGTTTGTTAGTTTGGCAAATTGTTGTTTTAGTTTTGTGGCATAAATAACATAAACTTGCATAAAAAGGTGTCAAAATGTTCTGAAATCGTTCTGTGATGGACAGTATTTATTATTGGGTGGCACGATGGCGTTGGTTGTTAGCTTGTGCTGAGGTTTTTCCGAGGTCTACAATTTCTTCCCAAAGTCACAAAGAGACATAGATACACAGAGAGAGATGGTGAGACAGAGAGAGACACAGGAAGAGATTGAGAGAAACACAGAGGGAGACAGAGAGACACAGAGAGAGATGGTGAGACAGAGGGAGACAGAAAGAGACAGAGAGACACAGAGAGAGACAGAGTAAGGTGAGGGTGTCCCATCCCCTAGCCTAACACTACCTCTGTTGAATCAATTATACTTTATTAAGATTAAGATTAAGGTTAACCAATTTAGCCAATATGATTTTCCCACAACGGAATTTGACCTCTGCATTTAACCCATTTGTGCAGTGAAACACACACACACTAGTGAACACACTAGGCTGTGAGAATTTGTGCCCAAAGCGGTGGGCAGCCCTTATCAACCGGCGCCCAGGGAGCAGTTAGGGGGTTAGGTGCCTTGCTCAAGGGCACTGCAGTCATGTGCTGTCTAGGGATCGAACCAGTGACCTTCTGGGCGACCATCCTTCCCACTAGGCCATGGCTGCCCCCAAAGTTTGCGTCAGAAGTGGGATTCGAACCCACGCCTCCATTCAGAGACCAGAACACCCGTGCGTGGGAAGGACTGAACCTTGAGTCTGCAGATTTACTTTATGCAGTTTATGCAAAACCATTGGACTGTCCATCGTTATGACATCAGTGTCTTGTAGTTCAGCTCCCGTGGCTCCAGCTCAGTGTTCATTTTGACAGGTGATTTTGTTTTAGTTTTAGTCTTAGTCTTCTGACTAAAATGTATATTAGTTTTAGTCACATTTTAGTCATTTCGTTATTGTTAGATTTAGTCGACGAAAACTGAAAACATTTTAGTCTAGTTTTACTCAATTAAATGGTTAAAATATTTCATCTAATTTTAGTCGTATTTTTAGTTATACTCTTTTAAGTTAGAGATATTGTTAGATGCAACGAAGGTTGTGTTTCACGGCTCCAGTTAGATGTGTTTGTGATCTATTTAACCTAAACACCTAAGATAATGATAACGGATTGCACATATTCACTTTAGACATTGACACATGAAACATATCAAATGATATATTCATCGCCGCTAGCTAGCTAGTTACAGTAGCTACCTAGCTACATTGGCTACGTTAGCTTACTTTTCTGTAAAACTCGTGATGGTGAGAACTGAGTGCTTATCGAGGTTCGTCGTGTTTTTCAGTCCACAAACTTTGCACTCCGTTTTCTTTTCTATGGCAGCAAAAGTGAAATTATTTACCGTCCAAGCTGCGGGAGTGACGTCAGTACGTTGTGTTGTTAAGCTACACCTTAACATGCTTCCAGGAAGTCAGACATAAGGATGTTGTGATTTATGTAAAATAAAGCGGATTACTGGACAAAAACATTCTTTTTGTCCTTCTGTTACATTTTCGTTCCGTTTTTGTTCGTTGACGAAAAGTCTAATACTTTTAGTTATAGTTTTCGTTTTAAAATATAAATTTTTATTTAGTTCTCGTCTCGTTTTCGTTGTGGAAAAATGGTCGTCAACGAATATTTTTCATCATAATTATTGTTTTTTTAAAAAATTTATTTATTTCTAGGTTTTTGCCAATTTTTATCCCCTTCCCAATGTAGTGGTAGCCAATTAGCCCCTCCCCTCCGTTAGTCCTCTCCCCATCACTTTGCAGTGTCCCTGACTCTAGGAGGGTGCAGGCAAGCACAAGCCTCCTCCGTTGCGTGTGATGCAGCCACCGCCTCTTTTTGAACCACCGCTGATACACCGTCACTGGAGAGCCTAACACGCTCGGAGGAAGGCACACAGGGTCCCCAGCTCTGATTGGGCCAATCAGTAGACGCCTGAGCCAGCGGACCTTGCAATGTCGTCATAATTATCGTTAACGAAATTAACACTGTTCCAGCTTAACTCGTCTCAGGACCAAAGCACATCCCGCTTACTGCCTTCAGCAGAGCCTTTGTGTCACTGTGACCCAGCTGAAGAGAGGACACACTTTAAAGATCACATCCCTGTAAATGACTAAATAATGAGGTGGGATAAAGGAAGCTATTGTCCTATGTGTGTAGCACTGTGGTAAACGAGTCGTATCTTCCTTCCCCGTTGTTTCACATGGAAATATCAAATATCCAACAATCATGTGATGTTTACATGTGATGTTGTGTATGTGATGGTGTATGACTATGTCAGTAACTCACTTATTGGACATTATTTACTGTATTTACAGACTCCTGACTTTTCATTACTGACTTTTCCCATTAAAGACTGAATAATGTCATTAATGCTGGACTCTGGCTAGTAGAGGACTGTGAGTGTGCTGCTATGTTTCAAGTGTTCATTTAGGCCACAGTATGAAAATGTAACCTTGGACACTTTGCTTGTAAAAAGATCTGATTGGGCATAAAAATCCATGATTGGTGCGTCTCTAGTGTATTAGTAGCAGACTGTGCTTTCCTGTATACTGTATATGGTCATGAAGAGACATTTTTACACTGTGGACTGGACTATGATGTAATGGAAAGCTCATGGAGACACATAAGCGCATTGAACATAAACATAAAGTCTTTTCTACGCCTGAGTGACAAAATAAAGATAAACAGTGTTTTGTAACATTGACACTAGAGTCATGGCTTCTTTGGAGGCAGTAAAAATGGGTTTAATTATAATGTTGAGGAGAACGTTTCTGGTCATGGTTATAAATAATGAGAAAGTGAAGGTATGCACACGCACACACACACACACACACACACGCACACGCACACACACACATAAAAAGCAGTTCCAGTGACAGGCCGTTAGCAAACACACCCCAGGCCTGGAGTCATCAGCCCTGTGGGGAGACTGTCAAGACA
>BRDA01038194.1:3482-15598 GCA_036984385.1 Crenuchus spilurus
TTTTTTTTTTTTTTTTGTAATTAAATTATAAACAAAACTTGTTCATATTCTAATGTTCTGTGTGTTTGTGACAGTAGATATGTAGCATAAAAGATGATGAAGAGGTCAGTCAAACTGTGATCTCTGGACTACAGTGAACTGGAATAAACAAAGTGTTCCTCATGTCTGAGGATGACTATGCTGTTTTCTTCATCCTCCCCTCCTTACTCTGGCCCATCTTGCCTGAAAAGAGGAGTTTGGTGATGAACTGCAGCTGTCAGCATTGTGTCAAACTGCCTCTCTGTCATTGTATGAGATTTATGTTACAGTCAATACAAAGTCTACACTAAATTATTAAAAACACACACACAGCATAGAGAAGCGGTTCTGTTTGTTTTGTTTTGTTTGGAGAGTTGTCTAAGCAGTTCCACACACTAATGCACACGTGCCCAATCTGTCCTTCTGGACAGCTGTGTGTCTGTCTGTCTGTCTACTCACATTGCATCAGTGTGCTGTCCTCGGGTCTGTCAGTGCTAACCAACAGATTAATATTATCTCAGAGCGTTCCCCGAACATTACACTTTTTGTTAGGAGAACATTGGATTCAATATGAATTTGCCCCATTTTCATAACATTCCTAGAACATCTCTCTAAAATTACAAGAAAATTCAAAAAATGTCACCTGAACCATGTTTGGGACAATTTAGCATTCTAGGAATTCTAAATTATGTGCTCAGAATGTTCCCTTACTGTTCCATTTTGGTTATAAAAATGTTACATTGGCTCCCTTGATGTGCTTTTATTTCCAGTTTTCTTAACATTCCCAGAATGTTTAAAAATATGTGAACATTCTCAGAACATTACCTCATCCTAATATCTGCAGTGACAATGCAGTATTCTAAGAAAACTGAAAAACTCAGAGAACAAAATTATGTTCTCTGAACATCCCTATGACATTCCATTTTTGGTTGTGGGAACATTGCGTTGGAATGTTCTCTCAACATTATTTTTTCCAGCTTTCTTAACATTCCCAGAACATCTTTCTAAATAAAGTTAAATAATGTTCTTGGAAGACCACCTCAACCTTGTTTGCAATGACAATTTAACATTCGAGAAATTATGTCTTGGAAAATCCTGGGGTTATAAGAATGTTTCCATGAAGTCACCGAAACCTGATTTACATCAATTTATTTTTGAGTGATCCATTAATGTTACTGAGAGAATGTTTGCTTATAACATTGGGAGAACTTAACAGCATTAGCAAATGTTTTGAGAATGTTCCCCTTTAGCTAGTCAATTCAGGCTGTGTTTAATTTATCCTGTTTGGGTATGAAAAGCACTGATACCATCACTGATATTGCTAAGCCTGTTATAGTTTTGACAAGTTGACCTTGTTTCAGTGAAGTGGATAATTCTACACTCAATGCTGCTACAGAACCGCTCTCACAGATGTGAAGAACATTTTATTTCTTATTTAACCCTGAATTACCCAATAACTACATGAACAACAATGCAAAGTAATTGTCTGGTTCTTAAATTCATCCTGAAATCAGATGAACACGGACACTGATCATGTAATGAGTTTAAAAATCTCCACACTTTTAAAATAATCTCATTTACAGCCACTGGAAGATTCCTTAAAGAACCAAAATGTGTTAATTTACTGCATAACTCCAAAGAAACCCTGTAGCACCTGTATTTGTTGGAGTGTACTTACCAAAAAAGGTGCTGTGATGTCCTTTTCTTCATCTTAAATAGTTTTAGTATTTCTTTTTTTAAAAAAAGAAGAAGTTCCACAGTGGGTTCTTTGAAGCATCATTTGTTCTTTAAAGAAATAAAAAAAAAACATGTTAAAGGTCTGAAGAACCTATATATTTCTTAATCACGTTAAGGTTCTTCCCTGAACCTTCATTTCAAGTGTAGTATCTTTAAGTGTTTGTTCTATGGCATCACTCACAGAACCTTTCCCTGTGAATGAGAAGAACACTTTAAACATGTACAGAACCTACATGGTTTCCTGCCAACTTAGGGTTCTTCCTAGAGCCTTTAGCATTCAAAAATGTTGATTCATCATGTACTCACAGGCCATTTACCATAAGCTTATTTAAACCAGCAATTTAAAAGGTTCCTAATGAAAATGTAAATGTTTCTTCTATTGCATCACTCAAAGAACCTTTCCATGTGAAAGTGATGAACACATTAAATGTTTGCAGAACCTATGTGGTCATTGCCAAGTTAGGGTTTTTCCTAGAACCATAATTTCAAGTGTAGATTCTTCACATTCTCACAGCTCATTTATAATATGGTTCTTTGAAGAATCAGCTATTTAAAAGGTTCTTAATGAACCAAAAGTGGTTCTTCTATAGCATCACTCAAAGAAATGTTTGTGTAAATCAAATGTGTGAGTGAAGAACATTATGAAGTTATGAAATTATGAAGAACATTATGACTTGGTTCTTTGCCAGGTTAAGATTCTCCCTAGGACCTTATTTCAAGTGTAGATTCTTTGAACTTTTTTACAGCTCATTTACAATAGAACCTCTCTTAATGTGTAAGTCTGAAGAACATTTCAAAGATCTGGTTCTTGCCATGTTAAAGTTCATTAAACTTAGATTCACACAGCCCATTATGCTTCTTTAAGGAATCAGATATTTAAAAGGTTCTTAATAGAACCCAGTGTTTTTTATGGCCTATCTCTAACCTTTGTGAAACTGTTATTTTTAAGTGTCATTGTTTAGTCTATACATGTTTGACATGAACAGTAGCATAGATTCGTACTATAGTGTTGGATAAGCCCTGAGCAGAACCTCAGATGATAAATCTGGGTGAAAGTATGTCAGATTGGGATGGTGGGAAGTGGGGTTGGAGGTGTCATTGAAGTCAATATAATTCATCATCATCGAGTATAACCCCACTGTCTCCAGGCATTCTGCCCCACTTTATTTATGGCTCTTTGGTGGAGGAGCCCCAGTAAGGTGTAAATGGGACATGGCAGGAGGGACTGGCACGGTAATAGCAGTATGATGAAAACACAAGCAGTTTTAATGGGACTTTGCTATGCTGCCGTGGCCCATTGTCCTTCAAACAATTCAGCTATAACAGCATAGAGGAGACTTCAAAAGACACTTTTAACACTTTCATTCATGAGATATGAAAAAACAACCAATACAACCAAAACTCCATGATACAACCAAAAGTATATACAGTACAGTCAAAACTTCACCCAAAACTCTACACAGTGCAACCATACAGTACTCCATACAGTACAACTGAAATCCTGTCCAATACAGCCAAAACCCTGCCCACACAACCAAACCCCCACACAATGCAGCAAAATCTCCACCCAAAACTCCATACAATACAACCAAAACCCAACCATTACAGCCAAAACCTCACCTAATACAATTAAAACCATGCATACCCATCCAAAACCCAACCCAATACAGTCAAAAACCCACCCAACATGACCAAAACCCAGCCTAGTACAACCAAAACCCCAACCATTACAGCCAAAACACCACCTAATACAATTAAAATCATGCATACCCATCCAAAACCCAACCCAATACAGTCAAAAACCCACCCAACACAACTAAAACCCAACCCAATACAAACAAAACCCCTACAATTACAGCCAGAACTCCACCTAATACAATTAAAACCATGCATACCCATCCAAAACCCAACACAATACAGTCAAAAACCCACCCAACACAACCAAAACCCAACTCAATACAAACAAAACCCCAACCATTAAAGACAAAGTACCACCTAATAGAACTAAAATCCAAACAACCAAAGCCCAACCCAACCTCAGTTAAACCTGAATTAAACCAAAACTTAGCAATGATACAGTTGACTGGCTGAAGTTGGGCCAGTTTTTTTTCCGAGAATAGGAATGGACTTCAAACATTTAACATAGTAGGTTGTATTTGGGTCACATGTTGTCCAGAGTTCAAATGCCATGCACATGACTGTTTCACTATTCACTCAATATTCTCCTCTAACAAGGAGTAGAGCTTTCCAGACTGTGGTCTTCTTTGTGATTCTTTAGTTGGACAATAAAAAGTAGGACATATAAAATATAATAATATTAGATTATTAGATTAGTTTTATGTTTTATACATGATGCATGCAATTAGACCAACATCCTCTGGTAAACTGTAGGTTTAATTATAACACCAAGACACAGAAACACTAGGACACAGAAAACAGTATATTTTACTCAACAGCCATGAGCAAATAATTACAAATATTTATTGTTTATTGAAATGGATACTGTAGACATGACATTCCTCAAAACATGGAATGAGCATTCTTGATTTTTCAGATGATTATTTTGTCTTACGTAGCATTGGACTGAAAAACACAAGTTCACTTTTGTTCATTATTTAATTAAAAAGGTAAACTGCCATATCATTACACCTAAAGTGACATATTTCAAGGTTTACCTTTTTGAATTGAACAAAAATGAACTTGTTCGCTATGTATGACTGTATATGCTGCATCTCTGAAACAGGAAACTATTACATATAAAATCACAAAAAAAGTTTCACTTCTAAGAGTTTTTTGTGCATGTTTATGTGCTTTTCTCTACTTTGACTGACACAGGAAGTCCAGCTCAGAGAGAACTGAGCAAAGTTACAGTCAGTCAGCAAGTCCCATCCAAACACAGATGAATAAATATGTGAGAGCACTGGCAGAGTACAGAAAAAGACAGCTCTCTACATTGTTCAAAGGAGAAGTGAGATAAAAGAGACTTGAGATTTTTTGCGCTCTGAAAAGTTGACCCTTCTACAACCACAGGTGGAATAACTGAGTATATGAATGTCAGCAGGGAGGTTTACAGCAGTAGTTTAACAGTGGCTTTGCAGTTACAAATGCTACACTATATATGTCCAAAAGTTTGCGGACACCTGTTCTGAAAAATGGATTCAGCTGATACAGATGTACAAATGCACACACAGATTGTCTAGTCACTGTAGCAAAGTACTGCCAATAGATTAGGACTAAACATTAACCTTTTGGCACCATGTCTAATGCTAGGCTTGGGCTAAATAGATAAAGACCCCCCACACCAAGCACTGAGCTGTGGAGCAATGGTACTGTGTTCTCCAGTACTTTTAGGATGAGTTGGGGAGTTGGGGACCTGACCTCACATCCTGACCACACTAACACAGCTCTTGCGGCTGAATGCAATCAGATCCTCACAGCAATGCTCCAAATATCTAGTAAAAAGCCTTCTCTCGACAGTAAAGACAGTTAATCCAAGAAAAGCAGGATAAACTTTGATTCCAGAAGAAACAATGTCCCTCTACTTTTGTTCAAATAGTCCATATTGTGTTTTATAGGCTGGACGCTGGTCAGTCCTGCAATGTAAACATAATCTACATACAATTTGCATGAATGACCACATAGTTGCTTGGTAGGTGAATATAGAGTTAAAAGTCCAGGCCAAGAACTCTTATTGGCACAGTGTGATGTGCTTGCCCAAGGTGGGGAGTGAACCCCAGTATGCCATGTCTCCCTGTACACTATTCGACCCATGCATGTGTCATAAGTACTGCAAAAAAGGATTATCTTTAATAAAACTGCACTTCAAAGTGAGGTACAGCCAGTAAAGATAAATTACCTTACAGAAAAAACGATAGGTTAAAAACATGCATTACAAAGAGATTATTTGTAAAAGATTCATGTACATGAACAAATTTAATTATTATACAAACATTCAATCTCATCAGTGTTAAGGGATTCAATACAACTGACCTAAAAAATCATGAGGAGTGAGAAAGCTCAGTTTGTCTGGTATAACAGTCCTACACGGCTCAATTTGTTGTAGAAACATGAACATTTATGGCAAAATTCAGTGGACTTATGGCTATAGTATTCATTAAAACATGGTTATATAATGTACACTGTATCACAAATTAGACATTTTTATAATGCCACCTCAAAGTGAAAAGTCACCTCTACATATTTTGAATTTTACAGTCATTGAAGCAGATGTCCACTCAAAAAAGCCCAAATATTGACCAGTCCACTGCAGGACGGATCATTATGTAGGACTTTATAAAGTCTGGTAAATCATTTGTAGGTATGTACATATTCATTAATGAATATGCAGAACTCTGTTTTTCTTGTTTATTAGAGCTCTTAGTATGTCATGTGGTGTTCATGGACTATAAAGTGAAGAGTTTCATTCACATTTTACAATGACTTATGTAATATTTTGTTAATACGATGATTAAACATTGTCTATATGAGTGGACATCTCCTTTCCTCTTCTTAACCTGCTCTTTGTTAGCATTTCTGCACATTTCATCACAGAATCTGCACACAAGTACAGCTGAGATTATGGAGATCAGATGTGTGTACACTTTAAAACAGCCACATGGATGTAGTTTTTAGTGAACTCTCTGGAATGTGCTGGTCTTGGCTTTTGTAGTGCAAAAACAGGAATATATATTAAAATATAACAAGATAATAAATGAACTGAATTCATTTTAGTCCTTTGTCAACATGCACCTGAAAACAGAACTGGTTGAGTTTAAAAGTACTCATCACATTTTAGATGAAATCTCAAGTTATTGCTCCATAAAGGATGCTGATGTAGTGGAGGACAGGCTGAACACTACTGTTGTTTTGAAGCTGTGAATACTGAATGTTTATCAAAGCAATGGGAGGTTAAGGGTGAAGTGGTACATGATCATTCAAAAGTGGAATCACTAACTTTATGTTTAAATCTTATATACAGTAATAAATAAGTGTGATGTAAGGAAAATGAGTGGTGTCCATTGATTAAGTGATTGATAAAAGGAGAGATATAGTTTATATTGAATGAGAAATTGGTTTTTCACGTAAAATAGATTTGGGGGTTTAGGACTCAATGAAGGGGGTTTATGTTTGGAGTTTTTAGTGAAGATGGCTCATTTTTAACCATTGGGACAAGGAGAGTACACGAAAATAAAGTTAAGACCACTGGGGTTAAAAAATAAATGTACTGCATTTCATTGGCTTATCTTTACTCTGCACAATGACAGTAAAGTTAAATATAATCTGATGATGCTTTTTGTTAAACAACTTCTAATCTTCTACAGCTCCACTCATTATTGTGCACCCACCTAAACTGTCTTTATAATTATTTATAGCTTGCTAGTATTCTACTGACTCTTTAAAACCCATACAGTTATGCAGATCTGTACATACATCTCTACAAAAAAAATTAAAAGACTCCAAATGTCAAGTCTAATCTCCAGACCTGAACCCCACTGAAAAGCTCTGGAAAAGAAAGCTGGGTGGTTAACAAGTCATCAAATAAAACAACTTGAATTTTATCTCCAGAAGTGACATAAAGTCACCAACAGCAACGTGAAAGACTGGAGATCATGAACAAATCAGTTTGAGTCCATCAAATATTTCTAAACTCTTCTGTTAAAACATTATTACTGTGTTGTTTACAAATATATATTAACCTTGATGTTGTTGGTAGTTTATAGAAAGGAAAAAAAAAAGAAAAAGTAAAATTTTCTGAAACTTTAATCTGAAAAACTAATAATCTGCAGTGGTCTATTATTATTATTATTATTATTATTATTATTATTATTATTAATTATTATTATTATTATTATTATTATTATTATTTCTAGAGCTGTATTAGAGATGTTTTCGATGCTGCTACAACTGATTTGGAATTACATCAGAATACCCTTGGCCTGAAACGTCAGATGCCACATGAAAGGATTTTCTGCACATATAAATAAATGAGCATAGCTGCTGTCATCAACGTGGACAAAGGATGCGATGTGAATGATGTCCAAGGGGGCATAAACATAGGGTACCAGGTGAAGAGTGGTGGCAGCATCTCAGAAACCACTAACTTTGTGGGATGTTCTAGAGCCACCATAGTGAAGGTGTACTGAGAATTAATTTCTCACACATTGAGTGTCTCCCAATGGCATAACAGTGATGCCCCATAGGCCAGTAATGCCAGAAGGTACCAGCCAGTCCAGCGAGTGGTACAAAGCAATCAGTACACCATACTAGACCTCTATGATGATCAGTAAAGTGACAGGGATCACCATTGATCTATCACTGATTTGATAGTATAGTTTCAATGAATAGTGATTCCAGACCTTTGAACAGTATTGTATGTTCCTGTTATTACAGATGGAGAAAGAAATGACAAAAGTCCTCTTCAGGGTCTGAATGTGGAGAGTTGGAGGTCCTGTGCCTCTACATGGGGCACACTTTGTTCTGAGGAATGGGCAGATGGGCGTGGGAGCTACAATCACTGTGCTGCTCATCGGAGTTCTGTGGGGCAATGCCGGTGGGGATTCGAGCAGCTATGGCAGACATCTCCCCTGTGTTACTCTCACGAGTCATGCCTCCACGCTCTGTGGTCGGGTTGACCTCCACTGTGGTGCTGTCACTGCAGCAGATGAGCTGAACCAGGCACTTCCTGAACTGTGGACACAGCACAGGAATGGCAAAAGTAAGTGAGCAGGTCAACTATTCTGTGGTCATACAATATTAAATATAATGGTCAAGTTTCAGTGGTGCTTGAAAGCTTGTGAACTCTTTTGAATTTTATATATTTTATCTAAAACTTCATCAGATCCTAAAAGTAGACACAACTAAATTAAAACTAAATTAAGCAAATGGGAAAAAATAGACTTGGTCATTTATTTATTAAAGAAAATTATCCAATATTACATTTACTGTATGTAAGTGGCAAAAGTATAATTGTTGATCAGTCCTGCACATCAGCTTAGAAAGAAGTGTGCCTTGTCTTGCTGCTTGACCCATGTTCTCTTGAGATTCAGTTCACAGACAGATGTCATGACATTTTCCTTAAGAATTTACTGGTATAATTCAGAATTCATTGATCCATCAATGATTACAATCCCTTTTGGCCCAGATGGAGCAAAACAGGCTCAAACCATGATACTACCACCACCATGTTTCACAGATGGGATGAGGTTTTTATGCTGGAATGCAATGTTCTCCTGATGGTGGACTCATGATACAACCTTAGGTTTCTTTGTGACCTCACAGTCTATTGCACACCTTGCTTTTGGTGTGATCTTTATTAGTCAACCACTCCGGGGGAGCGTAATAATAGTCTTGAATTTTGTCCATTTGCACACAAACTGACTGTGAATTGGTAGTGTCTAATTTTAAACATCAAACAACTTTAGTGATGGTTTTGTAATTTTTTTCAGAGTGATGAGCATTAACAGCTCTTCTTCTGAGCTCCTCAGAAATCTCCTTTGATACACTTCCACAAACATGTTGTGAAGATCTGACTTTGCTAGATCCCTGATCCCTTTAAATAAAACAGGGCACCCACTCACACCTGATTGTCATTCCATTGATTGACAATCCCTGACTCAAAATTCACCTTCAAATTTTCTATCTATAACCCTACAGGTATAATCATACTTTTCTCATTCACAGACATGCAATCCTGGATAATTTTTGTCTTATAATTTAGTTTGATTTGGTCCTTTTTTGTCCACTTTTAGCACTTGTGTGATACAATGGTCAGTTATCCTCTTCCAGGAGCTTCCTATGAACTTTAGTTTGGAGACTAATTTACTACAGCTAATCCAACCAATCTTCATCAACGAGTTCAGATGATTTTAAATAGCTGTTTCAGAAGTGTTTGACATTTTGACATGAATTTAGGAAAATCTCATCAAATATGGCTGGTTCTGATAGCTCCCTTCACTGAACTGACCAAGACTATAGGTGTCATGTTTAAGGTTTGTCATGGCATTTGATCTCTGGGCTATATATGACCCAAAGACAATTTACAATGTGAAACATCTGAATATTATTCCTACTTTGGACCAAAACTGACCCAACTGTAGCCAGCCAAAGCTTTCATCCCTGAGTTATGGTTTAAATCTGGTTAATTTGAGGTTTAGTCCCCTGGATCTGGATAAAGTCATCACTGTCATTCCATGGTGGTATTTGGGCCAAAGAAAGAAGTAAATTTAGGCCAGAAATGTGCCATCAATCACGTGTTCTCAAAGAACAGAGCTTTCTATCTAGATGATTCTGTAAAGCTTGGATTTTTAGCCTATTCCAGGAAGTTGTGTCACTTCTCTAGAAGTTGAGCATAATATAGAGCATCGTTCTCAATGCAAAAAGTACTGAAATTATTTTCATACTAGAGTATGAAAAATGTACTTCATTATTTATTGAGCCTATATTTAAGCACACACGAAAGCTGTATAAACTTAAGCCTGAATTAACATGTTGTTCTGAATGTATGCATTGGCTTAATTGTTTATTATTTACAGGCATTGGCTTAACTGTTTATTATTTACAGTTATTTTGAACTATTTTTGCATTCAAGTCTGGTTTCATGGAACTGGATTAAACCTAGACAAGGACTACCTTGTGATGTCAGTGATGATTTATACATTTAAAAGCCTTTGTAGACTCAGGGTGACTCAGCACAATGTGAGTCAGTGTTAAGTGTCACCTACTTAACAGCTGAGCAAAAGTTCCACACAGCATTTAATTGATCAAAACGAGCTAATTAAAGCAAAGTGATCATTAATTGTTTCCACATTACCAAACTGACCTCGTTTCAATGAGTCATTTATCATCTGCATTTCGTGCAGAGTTAGACCTACAATGGCTTTCACATGGAGCCAAAAATCAAAGTCACTTTTTATCACTTTAACTTTCATGTCAGGTTAGGGAGGATAGGAGACAGTGAATATTCTACAATTTCTTAACCATGTAATAGCCTGAACCAAAAAATGATTGCTAGAAAGCAAATTATTTGAAACTCGCATGACCAAACGGGCATGCCACGGTACCGTTTGGTCATGCGAGTTTCAAATAATTTGCTTTCTAGCAATCATTTTATAAAATTTATATATATAAATATAATCTCTGACTCCCTGAATCCCTGATATTTTATATATAAAATATATATAAAATTTAATTATGAAGATGTCTTAAAACCTCAACAGTGTTTCAAATATGATGCACATGGTTTTATAGGGTAGGATTTCATTGTTTTATTATTATTATTATTATTATTATTATTATTATTATTATTATTATTATTATTATTATTATTATTATTAAACAAGTGGATTATGATGTCATAACACTACTGCTAGTAGTAATAGTAACAGTAGTAGAAAACAACTTAGTTATAATAATATCTAAATGTCAAGGTGTAAGTAGAAGAGTGAGAATGTATCTGTCAGCCTATGAAAAGTTGGACAATAAGATTAAAATTTGTAAGATGAAATATAAAAATGAGAAGTATCCTCACTCACAAAGATGTAATTATTTATTCTAAAGAGCTATGCTGTTTCAAAACCATGACATGACCTGTAATATACTTCATAACAAATGTGCAAGTGATAAATTAAATGTAATTTATTATAGTTAATCTTACTCATCTTAATAAATAATAAAACAGCACATGTGATGCCTTTGTAGAGCTGCCATTCAGAATAACTGCATTCAGGAGACAGAATGCATAATAATCATAGGCTTTTGTTACAAATGTGGTTTAATTTCTGTAAAAGTGTTTGTAAAGCTGGCAGAATAATGATTTTACTGCACATGCTTTAAAAAACAATGCATGGCTTAAAAAGGAAAGGATGTATGTGTTTGTGGAGGTTAGCATGCTTGTGAGGATTCACTAACTTGTATGTAGCATTGTTATGATACAATAGCTATTTTCACCAGTTCTGTTGATATCAGTGTCAGAGTTCAGCACCGGTGGGGTCTAACAACGAAGGAGAAAATACATCGTGCACTATTATTCTAGTATGCAAGATGAGGGTGAAGGTGAATATGAATAAAAGATAATAAACAAAGTCAAACTGAAGGAGGAGGACATTTATCAGTATAGGTAAGGGCTCTTGTAAGCCAAGTGCTTCCCCCCGGTGGTGTCTATGTCAGTGTCACTGGGAATGCTACACCTGCTCTGTAGTGGTCCTATGGGGGGGGGGGGTTCTGATCATTGAAGAACAGGCTGAACAAAGTACACAGAGAAACAGATGAACTACAGTCTGTAATTGTACATTGTACACAAAGTGTACAAAGTGCACCTGTATGGTCAGTGGAGCTTAAATGGACAATGAGTGGAGATGCCAGGT
>BRDA01038194.1:15608-26364 GCA_036984385.1 Crenuchus spilurus
AAATAATATCTGCTCTGTGGGGTCCTGATCATTGAAGAACAGGCTGAACAAAGTACACAGAGAAACAGATGAACTACAGTCTGTAATTGTACATTATACACAAAGTGTACAAAGTGCACCTGTATGGTCAGTGGAGCTTAAATGGACAATGAGTGGAGATGCCAGGTATGTGAACTTAATTAAATGGCCAGTATATATTGTATATATTGACTTTGGATTGAGCAAATTACCTTAAACTTACACTGTGGACTATTTTTAACCCAGCAGTGACAATTAAGTCCCAGCAATCCTGTTGTATGCAATAACACATAACAGTGGAAACACACATCAACATGCCATTGCCATACTGATATATCCTCTATTATGAGAATGGTCTACCACCATCTCTTTCAATTATATAATGGATTGAGAAGGGGCTGACAAATTAGTAACAGGCTACTGCAAAGTCTGCATAGGCAAGCTTGTCCACTCAGCCACCATCTTTGCAACACCCTATGGCAGTTATTTTGGTTATACTTGTACAAGACTAGGCTCCTACCCCGTAAGCATGGAGATGTCCTCCCACATAGTCCATAAAATTAGGAAACTTCTAGTGTAAGTATTTAACAGCAATGGCTGATAATTTTGGACTAAATATAGCATGTGGACTGACAGGACAGATTTGGCAATTATGAGTGTATTTTGGGCTAAAAGTGACCCAACTGTAGCAGCCATGTTTAAGTTTTGTCATGACATTTGAACTCTGGGCCACATGTGCCCCAAATACAACATACCATGTGAAATGTTTGAACTTCATTTCTATTTTGAGCCAAAAATGGTCCAACTGTAGCCATTGTTTCAGAGTTGTGGTTTAATTTAGATGAAATTGAGACTTTGTTCTGCAACCTGGATTTGGACAAAGTCATCATCATCATTCCACAGTGGTTTGTGTCCTGATAAAAGCAGTAATTGTGTGTTAGAACTAGGCCACATTTGCCACAACTTTGGTAGTAATAAACCTCCAAGGTCCACCTGTACAGTCCACCTGTTCCTGATAAAATGATTGATGAGTGTAACTTATTGTAATATACAGGGTATAAAGTCTAGAGTAGTGTATAGATTATAGAGTGTAGCATAGTGTAGAGTATAGTGTATAGAGTATAGAGTCTAGAGTAGTGTATAGAGCATAGAGTCTAGAGTAATGTATAGAGCATAGAGTCTAGAGTACTGTATTGTATAGAGTCTAGAGTAGTGTATAGAGTATAGCTTGTAGAGTAGTGTATAGAGTACAGAGTCTAGAGTAGTGTATAGAGCATAGAGTATAGAATAGTGTATAGAGCATTGAGTCTAGAGTATTGTATAAAGTACAGAATCTAGAGTAGTTTATAGAGTATAGTCTAGAGTAGTGTATGAAGTATAGAGTCTAGAGTAGTAGAGTAGTGTATAGAGTATAGCTTGTAGTGTGTAGAGTACAGAGTCTAGAGTAGTGTATCGAGTCTAGAGAAGTGTATAAAGCATAGAGTCTAGAGTAGTGTATAGAGTATAGAGTGTAGAGTAGTGTATAGAGTATAGAGTGTAGAGTAGTGTATAGAGTAAAGAGTCTATAGTAGTGTATAAAGCATAGAGTGTAGAGTAGTGTATAGAGTATAGAGTCTAGAGTAGTGTATAGAGCATAGAATCTAGAGTAGTGTATAAAGCATAGACTCTAGAGTAGTGTAAAGAGTATAGACTGTAGAGTAGTATATAGAGCATAGGGTCTAGAGTAGTGTATAGAGCAGGGGTAGGCAACTCCAATCCTGGAGTGCCAGTTTCCTGCACAGTTTGGTGATCTACCTGATCAAACACACCTGATTCAACTCAGCAGGCAATTAGCATGTTTCAATGTAGTGTCAGAGCAGTGACATCACCAAACTGTGCAGGAAACCGGTACTCCAGGACTGGAGTATAGAGTGTAGAGTAGTGTATAGAGCATAGAGTTCAGAGTAGTGTATAAAGCATAGAGTCTAGAGTAGTGTATAGAGTGTAGAGTAGTGTATAGAGTGTACTGTACAGAGTAGATAACTCTTTACTCATATATACTATATCTCTATATAAAGTCATATAAAGTAACAGTAAATAACTGCTATTAACATCCAGTTCCCTCTCAAAATAAAGAAATGATTCAATCATTCTATGCACAAGGGTTATTAATAAATTGATGTTTTGTAACAATATGAAACAGACGTTCAGATGTAAGACTTTTAAGAATCACAAATGCTAATTAAAATATCAGTGTCTTTTATACTCAGTACAACCTTCAATGGGAAAGGGCAGTCAGCAAGGGAGGAATCTCCCCCAGACTCTGCTAAATATGTCTGCCTTTTTCAAGGACATTTCTGGATATTTTTATCTCTTGATGTGATCTCAGCTTTCATAAATACATTAACCCATTTATCAGCAGGGATCTTTAACTGGGGCAATCTTAACCACATGAAACCTTCCCACTGCAGCCTAAAATCTATTTGCAGTTATATGAGCAGGAACAGATGTCGACATTAAGGTGAAGCTGCCTCTACAAAACATTAATGACACAAGACATTAATGTTTGAGATTTTGGTTTTATCACACAAAACAAATTCACATGGAGTTTGTTTACATTGCAAACACTTCATTCATACTTCTAAGCAGGTTCTAGGCTGTTTCTATGCTGTTGCTACATGGTCAATTAGGTATTTATAAAGTACATTTTCAAAATATGTTGCTTATAATTTGCTAAATTGTTTTAATGATGTTGTTAAATTTGTGCTGTTCCAGGTGGTTATTAAGGTGTTACTAAGCAGTAATTATTATATTCTCATTGGTTGCTATGGTGTTTCTAAGGTTGCTAGGTGGTTGCTATGATGTTGCTAAGTAGTTGGTAGGTGGTAGCTATGATGTTGAAAAATGGTTGCGATTGTATTGCAGTCCGTTGCTAAGTGGTTACTAGGTTGTTGCTATAGTGTTGTTGAATTATTGCTATCTAGGTGGTTTCTATGATGTTGCCAAATGACTGCTATGTATCATAGTTGGTTGCTATACTATTGCTAAATGTGTGTGAGGTGGTTGCTATAATGATGCTAAGCAGGTTGTAAAAAACTAGATTCCTGGTTTGAACACTGGGTGTTGCTACCTAAAATGCTCCATATCTCCTTTCCCCCCTAACTCTAAACATTAACAATGTTACACCTGCATTCATGTTCCTGAGCTTTTGAGTAGACATGGCAGCTCCAAAGGAATGAAAAATAGACAGAATGCAGTAGATTTCAGGCATGTTGGTAAAATGAATATTTTTTCACTGAGTTCAGAGGGAAGTGTGTATATTTAATTTGTTAGGAAACAGCTGCTGTAATGATGGAGTATAATGCTAAGAAACATTATGAAATGAAACAGCACTCTTTCATGTCATGCACTGGTGTTGAACTTCAGAGTTGTCAGATTCACAGTTTTTGTGCAAATAGGGCTTTTTTAATGCAGTTGTAAGTAAATTTTCAGAACTGGTGGAGTGTTGGTTTTTGGACTACTTTAAAATTGTACTATGACCACCAAAAAAAATCTTATAATACTACTAGAGGGCTATGAGTCTGTGGCCCGTGACTGCACATATTTTTCGCTTTCTGGCCCCCAACAAAAAAGTTTGGGTTGCTTTGATTTTGCTGTGAGGTGGTTTTGCTATGGTTTTGCTACGTGGTTGCTATGGTGTTGCTAATTGCTTGCTATGTGGTTGCTATACTGTGGACGACTGACCATATAGGGTTCAATTCAAATTCAGTTACTAAGGATCCTGAATACTGAATATGAGAAGCAGGTGTGATAGATCATAGTCAGAGATAAATATGAGACTCTGACACTACAGGGACTGGACCACTAACAGGGATCATCAATTCTGGTCATGGAGGGCTGGGAGTCCAGCAGGGAAACACCAAAGCTCTGTCTTTTAGAAACTCAAATACAAAGACTACCAGAGTACTAACACAAAAAGAGAACATACACAGACCTGTCAGAATATTATGACCACCCCTGGATTGGGCCTGGGACACCACAGATGTCATGTGACAGGGTTCACTGCACATATAAATAAGTGAGCACACCAGTCAATTGTAGCAGAGTGTAAAACCATCACCATGGACAAAGGATGTGATGTGATTGATGTCTAAAAGAGCATGATAACAGGGTACTAGGTGAAGCATGGTGGTGGGAGCATCTCAGAAACCACTGACTTTGTTGGATGTTATGGAGCTGCTACAGTAAAAGTGTACTGAGAATGGATTTATTGTACATTGAGTGTCTCCCAACAGCATAACAATGGTGGCCCCCACAGGCCACTGATGCCAGAGGGGGAACAACAACTCCGACGAGTGGTACAGAGTAATTGACAGACCACAGTGGACCAGTTAACCTCTATAATGAAAGTGTCAGAGATCACCGCTGAGAGAACATTTTTAATTAGATGGTCATAATATTCTGATATGACTGTGGAACACCTGTTTTAGCTTCATTAGACTGACTGTCTGTCAAGTCTTTTTCTAGTTTATGAATCTCTAAGTAAATTAACACCAAGAATACCTGACTGCACATGTTCCTAATCATGCTTAAAGATCATCAGGTGCTGCCAATTAATAAACAAATATTCATCACTTGCCAATTAATATTCATATTTAATTTGCTAATTATGGATTTACACATATAAATTTTCTGTTTTAATTCATTACATTGTGAAGCATTTTGAACTGAAATTTAAATGTGAATGTCCTGCAAATTATTATTATTATTATTATTATTATTATTATTATTATTATTATTATTATTATTATTAAATGATTCTGTCCTGCACTCAGTGAATGGGTAGGGATACTCATTGCAACCCTGACCAAGATTAAGCAGTTAAGGAAATGGATGATGATGATGATGATGATGATGATGATGATGATGATGATTGTTATTATTATTATTATTATTATTACTATCATTATGGTTTACTCAACAAAAAGATGCAAACTGATAAAATACACACGGAAGCATCTTCATGACATTTTAGAGATTATCATAAATACTCTTAACATGTCAAACTGGGTGATTACATTGTTAATCTTTAGGAAAACTGACACCAGTTAAGCCAAAGAGCATCACTGTATTAGAGACTGAAGCCACTGTATTGAGATAGTCAAGACTGTAAAAAGAGTTTTGCTCCCAGACTGTCTATCATGTATCTTACATGTGACAGTACTGAGACATATGCTGAGACTGACAGCATCTCTACTTCTACAACAATAAACCTGAACAGGGTTTAGTCCACCAGTGTTGACAACTGGTAGTCTGTATGAAAGGTTGGGACTTGATGGCTCTGCTGAAGATGTATCACCAGAAAGCAAAAATAATCATCTTTCATCAAAGAAAAAGTAGCGGGAAATAGGTGTTATCTGGTTGATGTAATTTTTAAAACCTCCTGCCAGCACTATTGTACACTTCTATTGTATTCAAAGGCCATGTTTTATTAAAGAAGAGGCTAACGCCTAACAAATAAAAAATAAATAAAACACTGTCAGCCTGGGTTCCTTCAGAATGTGATCTCATACTAACATACTGTGATGTCTCCCAGCCTGCTCAGTATGAGTCAAGCTTCAGTGGTCTGCTGCTATTTGCTATCAGCTGTGATCCCACATTAATAACAACATGTTCCACACTAACAAGAAATGTTATGCTGTGAATGTCAACAAGTTTGTTTATCCAATCAGTACACCCTATAAACACTCACTGACCACTACATTACATACACATAACTACATGTTTTCCATTTTAGCTCCACTGACCATATAGATCTACATTTACACAATAAACGGCAGTGACACTGACGTGATAATGTTAGTGTGGGTTCAATGAGCAGACACAGCAGAGCTGCTGGAGATTTTAAACACTGTCCATTGACTGTCCACTCATTACCTTTATTTGTCCACCTTGTAGATGTAAAGTCAGAGACAGCAGCTCATCTGTTGCTGAACAGTTTGTGTTGGTCCTCTAGTCCTTCATTGGTGACACTGTTGGCTGGTTGGTCACTATTTTCACTCCAGTAGTGACACTGAGGTGTTTAAAAACATCAGCAGCTCTGCTGTGTTTGATCCACTCTACACACTAACACACCACCACCACGTCAGTGTAAGTGTAATACACAACCTAAATAATAGCTGTTCTGTGGGGATCCTGATCATTGAAAAACAGGGTGAACAAAGTGTACCTATATGGTCAGTGGAGCTAAAATGGACAATGAGTGGAGATACAAGGTATGTGTACCTAATGTAGTGACCAGTCAGTGTATGCTAAAGTAATGCTGCCTTAAAATATAAAGAATAATCTGGAAACAAATTATAATAGTAAGAATTAACCATTAGAAGTCATAATCATTGATGGTGTATTTTGATATTATATGTATTTGTCATACCTCTTTCATCACCTTGAAATAAGCAAATACATTGTGTTAAACTTTCAATGAATACCATGGTACTATATAAAGATTTTAATTTGTTGGCAATGTAGTGCTAATAGTTTACATTTCTACCATGCTTTTGTCATTTCTTGACATTTGAAACTATAATACCTATGGAATTTAAGTGTATGTCAAATGTTAATGCAATTAATTACTTATCAGTCTATGTAATATGTTGCAATTACCTAGCAAACAGTAAAAATCTGAAACGTTTAAGGACATTAAACACTAGGGAGATTTTGCTGTGCATCGAGCAGTTGAAATTATTAGTTTGAAACTACTTGAAAATGCTCATCTTCTACGTTACCTGTTTGTTCATAAAGACGTAGATGACAGGGTTGTAGACTGCAGCAGTTTTAGCAAAGAACGCAGGAACAGCAGCTAGTATGGGGTCTAGATAGATCTTGGGATGTGCAGTAACAACAATGGAAAAGACTGCATATGGAGTCCAGGCCACCATGAAGGCCACGATCATCACCACCACCATACGAGACACCTGTCGCTCCGGCTTCCGCGCATTTCCCAACCTGCCATGAGTGTTGGACACCTGCAGAGATATTGCAGTATTGCTCAGAGGCATGCACTGACAAATGGTGTTTTCAATATATAAAATGATTTGATAAAAAAAAAAACATCAGGTGGTTGTAGGGTGACCAGATTCCAATTCACCGGACGTGGGACAAAGACTATGTTTGTGTGGGACAATGTGGAACACCAATGCATCGAGGTAGTCTAAAATAACTTGGCACCTAGCACACTGCAAATAAAATGTGTATGTGTATATATATATATATATATATATATATATATATATATATATATATATTATAGAGATTTAAGTGGTAGACCAAAACAACGTACCACAAAATTATTTTTATGTGTAATTATTTTTATTATTATTATGTGTTTTATGTACATGTGTATTATTTTCGGCATTTTGTAATAATAGTATTGCCAAAATCATACTTCCACCAAAAAAAAACCCTGTGAAGAAGCTACAATAAAATGCTTTTGAGGGTAACATCTACACACCTAGACATTTGACATATGTGGGGTTTTACACCCCACTTACACATAATCCTCTGTGGAGCCTGTTAGAACAGCATAGAAAAACAGCTCACTTAAACAAGCAAAAATGTTGTTTTGAACACTGGTCCACTGGTCAGCCAGCACCACAAAAGAAGCTTATTTTTTATTTAATTACACAAAAATATGCACCTTTTATCTCTGCTGATTTTATAAAAGTAGGGATTTGAGCATTTAATCTATAGACTAAGATATTTGACCAGTCAAAGCTAAAACATTGTGTGTAAATATGAGCTGTGATTATTCAGCTTGTTTTTGCAGTGCAGGTGTCTCTGGTCAGGTTGTTGTAATATAATGTGTGTGTCACACAACTCTGTAAGCACACCTGATATGTTTATAACTCAGCTCTGGGTCAGAGAACATTAAGATGTACACTGTATTAAGTGTAGAATGTCATTATTTCTTCTGAAAAAATGTGAATCACTGAATTTAGACCAACAACACGAGATGATGTTAGGAGATGCAGCAGAATCTCAGTTGTGTCTTGTTTTAACATCGTTCTAATAATATGGATTTATTTAGGACTTCCGTTTGTTAACTATAACACAACTAGTGCTTTATGAGATGTTCTCTTGTTTTCTGTGAAAGAAATGATGATAATAGTATTTATTTAAATACAGAAACAACAGAAACACAGAGTGCGATTCGTTCTGCTCACACGAGTGAGATGCGCGTGCACGCGAAGGGGAGTCGGATTCTGGCAGGGAGTCAGAATTCGGCACAATACCGGCGCTGTTCTGACCTGGTTGGTTTGTGTTGCCTTAACCTGCGTCCGCGGTTGAAATGATCAAACAGCCCGCCCCGTCTCCTGATGACAGCCCTCACTGCTTTTTCCACACAGCCATCAGAGAAATGCCAGATTATAAAACACTGGAGTCTGACTATCAGTAACAGTGCGGGACAACGTCTCAATTTGCGGGACGCGTGAAAAGTACTGAAAATGCGTGACTGTCCCTCACAAAGCGGGACATCTGGTCACCCTACGTGGTTGTGCATAAATAAAATGTGTTGCATCTACATAGTTCTTGACAAAAGGTGTGAATTTAAATATAATTAAAATAACATCATTTATGTGAATACAAACCCATTTTAATTATTAATGGGTTTTTTTTTCAATTTTACCAAGAGAAACTGAATGAAGTACTTCACATATGTTTATAACCATATATAAAGCTCTGTCATTAGTATTTCTAAACAGTCTATATTTACATTCCCAGAATAGCCTAAGGTCTTACCAAACTACAAACAATTCTGGACCAAATATGGCCCAATTAAGACACTTGTTGGTCAGTTATGCCAATGATATGGTTTAATTCAGATTAAACTAACACAGAGGCACCTAGATTGGATGAAGGCACCACCACAATCATTCAACTGTGCTATTCGGGCCAATGAAAGTAGTAAGTTTGAGCCAGAATTGGGCCATCACTCGTTTGCTGTCAGGATAATGAGTCTAAGAAACTGGTCTGACCTCTACATTTTACAAGAACTATAAAAAGACAAGCGTATTTATACATGCATGCCAACACCCACTTCAAGAGGTTCAATTTCTCTTTCTACTTAAATAAAGATAGAGATATCTATTTCTGACAAATGCTTTATATTTAGAAATGGTCTATTCCCCTCTGTAAAAGTGAATCATTTTCACATTTTGTGACATGCGCTTGATTTAATACCAAAAGCTGTCATCATAAATGTGCAACTACCTGGTACAACTAAAAGAGGCTGCAAAATGTCACAAAACCTCAATCTAAGCAGAAGTCAAGGCTGGCTAATGTTGACCTAGACCACATTTAATCCGTTTAGTCTATCAGTCAGTCTATAACTACTGAGATGCAACTCAATTATGGGCCACTTAAGCCACTTATATGTGTCTGTTATAGCAATTATGAGTGCATTGTGGGTGAAAAATTACCAAATTGTAGCAGTCATTTTTATGGATTGTGGCCCAAATCTAAGCTACCATGTGAAAAAATTGTAATCCATTTCTATTTTGGGCCAAAATGTCAAAACATTTGTAGCCAACTGGAGTTCTGGTTTAATTCTGGTTAACTTGAGGTTGAGCTGTAACACAATGGTTTGAACTGGGCCATCACTTGTTTACTATCAGTGTTTTAAACTGATTATGTCTGAGGGAGACTAATAGTCTTCAAATTTGAACTATGGATGTCCATGTAAATATGATCAATCAATGGTGAACTACAGTATATCACTGCTACATTATCAGGTTTCATTGTTTTTAAATGTATCACATCACAGTCATATTGTTCTGTTTTTCTTGTCTCAGCTCTAGATAATGGGTCTAATGGAGATTTCTTCAGCAGACAACAGATGTTGAAAATCCTCCCACAGCACCACACCAACCTTCCTCAGCTTCCTCAAGAGTTTGCCGTAGCAGACGATGATGACACCCAGAGGCAGAATGAAACAGGTGATGAAGAAAGTGATGATGAAGGTATGATCATAAGGATCTCCAGAGTACCTGTTGGGAGACCAAACCAGACTGCATAAAGGGCAAGAAGGCGAGAAGTAAGTGGTCTTTTAAAAAGGTCTTTCCTTAATAAGTCTTTTGAAAATTATTTAGATTTTGTTAGTCACAAGAAAAATTATCCCTGTTAAAACTTTAACTATTAAATGATGGGCAAAAAACTGCAATGATTGACCTTCTGATCAATTACAACAAAGAAATGTAATAACACAATACATATATGAGTTTGGTTTTGTATATTTGATACATCCAGAATCTATTGCTCACAGCATATTGTTTAAACAAACAAAAACATGAAGAACACACAGATTTTTAATCCTTTATACACTAAGGTTCAAAGACATCCACATGTGTTCCCTGGTACTTGCCTTACTACTACAAGCAATCAGTTTTAACAGGTAATGGACTCGTTTAGCTTGTTCTACCATCCATGGGAGGGGAGGAAGGACCAAACTTTGTAGTATAAGTTAGGCTAGCTAGTCCATTTGTAACATAGGCTAACATTTGTAACCCCCACTCCTGTTTGCCTGCATATATATATATATATATATATATATATGTGTGTGTGTGTGTGTGTGTGTGTGTGTGTGTGTGTGTGAGAGAGAGAGAGAGAGAGAGAGAGAGAGAGAGAGAGAGAGAGAGAGAGCTCCCACGTAACACCATAAACTTGCCCACATCCTCTTCGCTAAGTATTTAAAAATCTCCTG
>BRDA01038194.1:26374-54446 GCA_036984385.1 Crenuchus spilurus
CAAATACCACAATGCACCCGCGAGAGAGAGAGAGAGTGTGTGTGTGTGTGTGTGTGTGTGTGTTGTGTGTGTGTGTGTGTGTGTGAGAGAGAGAGAGAGCGCCCACGTAACACCATAAACTTGCTCACATCCTCTTCGCTAAGTATTTAAAAATCTCCTGGTATTATAACTAACCCTTCTCTAAGTCTCTGGACCTCTTGTGTTTTGATCCTGTTTCTGTGTTTTGACCTTAATTCTGCCTTAGCCCTGTTCTTGCCTTGTTTGCCTTCCTAGTTAGCCTTTAGTGGCATTATTCATGCCTTGAAGTCATGTGGTTTTGTTGAGGTCATCGTCATGGTGAGTACCTCGCACAACAAAAACAATGGAGCTCAGAAACTTCGCACATTAACTTGGTAGAGCATAAATAATATGAAAAAAATCTTAAATTGCTTTAGACTTCTAAAGAAAAGTTGGTTGTAAATTGACAACCCTAAAAGTAATTTAACACAAATCTGATAATACCACATTCTGCTAAAACATCTTATTAAACAGTTTGACTAGCAAAAGCAGGTAAATTCACACAGCAAAAGAGCTAGCTTCCCACCTAGCTAACCTAATTACCTTAGTTAACTAAGAGTTGCTCGCCAGAGATAAAATGTGCACTGCAAAGACAACTACTTTCTGTTGGTGTCCAGTTTGATCTTAAAGCCATTTTTCCCTCCGGTCTGTGTCTTTGGGAAGTCTATAAAATGAAAATCCTTTATCCCCTTTCTTGTTGCCACCTCACAGCACAGCATATTGATGGCAAAACCGTCTCTAAATGAATCAGACAGTAGGTACTATGGTGGCAACTTCATTTGTGACGTCAGCTGCAACCAATCAGGGCCAGCGCTTCACAAACGTGGACTATGCATTGTGTGTGGGGCCTCAATTTGGGAGGGTGGAACCACCTAATCCCCCCTCCCTTGTAGCCTTGTTAGCCTTTATGGCAATCTTGCTTTATTAACCTTCAACCTTCTTTGGTCTTTCTGTTTGATTTTCTTGATTCTAACACTAGGGAAGCTGTGACCTGTGCCGTCTTTGTTATATTGTTCCTGCTGTGCTTTGACCCACGCTTATGTACTGACCATTCCACTGCATAGTTCTTTTGTTCTTGTTATGCTTTTGACTATTGCTCTCCTCTTGACTTCTGTACTTGGATTATCCATCTATAACTAGTAAATTTTATTTATTTACTAGTTTTAGATGGATAATCCAAGTATTTACTTATTTACCTTTTGTCTGTGTGTGTCTGTGCTCCCTTACTGCATGACCCAGCCTGACACTAATCCTATGCTTCTAATATTGGCTAGGCTAGCTAGCCCTACATACAGTGTTATGTTTGTAATATAGGTTAAGCTAGCTAGTGCTATGTTTGTAATATTGGCTAGGCTAGTTAGTGCTATGTTTGTTATATAGGTTAGGCTTAGTCAAAGTATTAATATTGATCAAATACAATACACTTGTCTTTTTTTAAGTGTAAATAATAGTAGAATGTTTCCTTAAGAAACTTTTCTTTTTAAATAATCTCTCCATAATACAAATGAGCTACACCAAGTTGTTATAATTATTTTCCTGGATGTGTATGTATAACCCAAGCATACATTTAAGAACTTTAATAGAGTTCAGAACCTTGAAAAGTGCAAATAATTGTAGCATTTTAAATCCTAACCCTCAGGATGACTTTTGCAGAAATGTCAAATAAGAGTTGCTTTTCTGAACAAATCCAGGATGTCTTGTAGACAATTTTACAGTGGATACCAGTCTTGGATTCAATCCATATTTGAACAGATCAAAGATAAGAGGTGAGCCAATGAAGCAGAAGGGCCACAGAGGAAAACGAGTCTTGTGCTGTGATCCACAGCTCAGATGGAGAGAAATTCCACATGGACAACTTGTTTAATATGGCGCTGGCATCTAGGACAGAGGCTTTGAAACAGATGTCAAAAACTCAGCTCTGTAAATCCTGACTACTGGAAGTTATCCTGGGTGCACTCATCTGTTACTATTGCAGCGTAGCTGGCATTTATTTCAGGATCATTTGCTGGTATGATCCTCACTTTAATGAAACATATCAAGCTTGTAGCTGTAAGCAGCATCACAGTACCATCTCTCAAGTCCTGATAAGAATATCTGGGACTTTACACTAAAGTATAACCTTTATATGTTGCATTTTCCATTGGCAGTACAATTTTTACTGTCTCTACAGCTTTTAAACTTTCAGCTGATGCTGCATTTGTGTTTCTGAGTACACAAAAACTACTGTGCTGCAAAACCTTACTGTTTGGACAAAGTATTGGGACACCTACTCATTCATTGTTTATTCCAAAATTAAGGATATTAAAATTTGTTAATGCTACTTTTTTCTGGAGTAACTGTCTCTACTCTCCAAGAAAGGCTTTCTGCAGATTTTGGAGCATTGCTGTGAGGATTTGATTGCATTCAGCAACAAGAAGCACCTGACTCCCCAACTCATCCCAAAAGTACTGGAAGGACCAGAGAACACAGTCCCACTATTTCACAGCTCAATGCTGTGGCTTTATATGCCTCTATCCCACACCTGGCATTAGACTTGCTGCCAACAGGTTCATGTTTAGTCCTATTTTATTTGCAATACTTCTCTACAGGGACTAGACAAGCTGTGTGTGCATTTGTACATATGTGTGAACTTAAAGTAATTGAACACACACCTACACACACACACACACACACACACACACACACACACACACACACACTAATCATAAATATATTAACCATTAACCATCCATTCAGTCTACTGACAGCACATACACAGCTTTGTAATTTTAGAGTGAGCAGTTATAAATAAGAGCAGAACCTTATTGATCTGTGGATCAGCACTGGTAGATGCATTAGCATTTTAATTTGCTACTGACTCTCTTTACACTTTAAACCAGTTACACTCTATGCATTCAAGTGGCCATGTTATACTAGTGCAAACATGCTTGCCAATTACTTGATTATTAGGTTTCTGAAAGTTATACAATTCAAAGACAGATGCCGTACAACACACAATTCATCATACTGTTAATTTAATGTGTGGACCTCCTGTTTTAAAAATTGTGAACAATTTTGTTAAGAATGTAATTAAAAAAGTAAACAGTCATCTAATTTGATAAAACCAACACCAGCACCACAAACCATCACAGACTGCAGAAACTGCACACTGGACTTCAGACACTTGGATTGTGTGTCTCTCCACTCTTCCTCCAGACTCTAGGAGCTGATTTACAAATGAAACACAAAACTGACTTTCATCTGAAAAGAGGACTTTGGAGCACTGAGTAACAGTCCAGTTCTTTTTCTCTTTAGTTCAGGTAACACACTTCTGATGTTGTCTCTGGTTCAGGACTGTTGATATTAGTGATGTGACAGTTGTAGCTCTGAGAGACGCACAGTATTTATACTGTAATTAATATGAAGTATATATATATCAGTTTGCCTTTTTAATAAAATGATGAACAAAAAAAAAAAACAAAATCAAGATTTCTCAAGTTTATATTTAGGTATCACTTTAAATATTCCCTTAGTAAATGTGTGAAATAGAGGTGGTCCCGAGTGGCTTAGAGGACTAAGGCATTGTCATTATGATCTGGAGGATTGCAAGTTAAAATGACATGTGAAATACAGAAAGAGTGAGAGAAAGAGTGACTGCAGCAGAAAGTCAACAGAAGAATCAACAGATAAAGACAAGGGATTCAGTGAACAAAGAACCTAAAGTCTCTGATTGTGTTTGTTCTGTTTAATATAGAACACATCAGCAAAAAAGTTCTTACCAGTTGGGTTCACAGGTGGTACCAATCTTGCTGACTGTGTAGCTGCTCCAGCCCAGTACAGGCGGGATAGTCCAGATGAAAGAGAAGGTCCACACAAACAGCAGGCCCAGTGCCGCATGTTTTCCCCGCAGACGGATGTTTCCCAGCGGCCGGCAAATCACAAAGAAGCGCTCGAATGCAAGGACGGCCAGAGACCACAAAGCCACTATACCTGTGTGAGAGAAAACCGGCTAAACAAGGCTCACAGATTAAAGTGACAGTGCACGAGGAAGACTTCAGGTCTTCCCTAGAAGGGATGGGAAAAGTACTAAAAGTTGAATTTCTACATTTCTCCATAATTAAATGTTGAGGTTGAGGTTCTCGAGAGACCAACAGAGGCTTGTTCACAGTGCTGTTTGTAGCAACCAGACATCTGACATTATTACAAATATAAATACACTGTCTCATACCTGAGACATTGTTTCACACAAGTTGTAGACATTGCAAAAGCATCACTTTTAGCTCCTAATTACAGCAATAAATATAACCAATTCAACGTTTTTTGCTCTTCAGATCCTCCACAAAGTATATACAACATAGTTAGCAACAAATTCTGGACCAAATACGGCACAATTAAGACAGTTTTAGGTTAGATATAGTAATGACAACTGAGTTGTCGGCCAAAACTGGCCTGAATTTAGCAGTGATGTTTAAGGTTTGTCAAGGCATTTGAACTCTGTGCTACTTGTAGCCCAAGTACACCCTTTAATGTGTAATGTTTGAACTTAATTTCTAATTTGGGCCAAATTTCACCCATTTACAGCCAGCCAACTGTACCATTCCAGAGTTATGGTTTAATTTGAATTAAAGTAAAGTTCTACTCTAGCACCTTGATTCAAGTCATCATTGTCATTCCACAGTATGTGGCCTGATGAAATGTAAATGTGGGCCAGAACCAGGTCATCACTTTTTTGCTATCAATAAATATCAATTGACAGTTGCTCTACAAGAAACCTCCCCTTAAATTCCTACAACTGATAATGTTGCCAAATGTTAGAGCCATAGATAAGAAATTCATAATTGTTTTGTTGTGTGTGTTTAAATGTGTAATTTCTGTATAATTTCATGGAAATAACAATAATGTCAGTTTAAGTTAAGAATAATTTGAAATTTGTGACTCCTGGGTTGGGAGCGTGCGTAAAGAGAGAGGGGGCAGAGCTTTAATGTAGCAGAGAGACGGAAGGATTTGAGAAGCACGGATACACACAGTTTTTTGACCGTGCTTGCTGTGTTTAGAAATTTTGTGAAGGAAACTGTAAAAAGAAGAAGCTGGATTTACAATTTTCCTAGATAAAAACATTTTTTGTTGAAAACAGTTTTGTACGCGTCCATTACTTTTAGAGTGCTTTTCTAATCCCTGAATGACACAGATACTGGATCTGCTGCCATAACACCAAATATATACAAAACATCTGGTGGAGGTTAAAGAGCTGTAATAAAGTCTATAAACTCATTGTCAACAATTTTAGTAAAACACCAACCCTGTGCTAAAAAGTTTTGACATTGTCTTATCTCATTGATCTCCCTTTATTGTAGTATCTTAATGACTAAAAAGGTGAATTTCCTTCTGAAATAGAAGTACAGGTTGTCAAGTTTGCTTCTTTACCTAAACGAGTTGAATAACTTTAACAGTAATGAAGATCTGGTGATGAAATGTTGATTAAATAAACCTCAGTCTGTGTGAAAAAGACTGACATGCACAATTACACTGTGGGTAGATGGGTGTTACTTTTTGTTGACTAATATTCGCAGCTGTCGGAGTAGAGGCCAGCACCTGTCCAGCCATCTGTATTGATCACCTACTGCTGCAGTGAGACATTAAATCTTTCAGATATCCTCATGTACGCTGCACGGGACACTGTTTTTTTCACCCTGAGAATTGTGCAGTTATCTGTGAATAATGTATCAGTGCACAGTACATGAAGAAGTATTCATGCTGTGAGCGTACTGGATAACAAACTTCATTCAGAATTCAGACACAATGAGAGTTTCTGAAACTGGAAACAATGGGGTTATTGGTGAATGACTTGTATTGGTGGATGATTTTAACAGCATGGAGTGTCTTTCACACAGACTGTAATAAATTTTATCCAGATTTCATCATAATATCTTTAGTAGTTTTAAAGTTATTCACCATCATTCGGGTAAAGGAATAAACAGGAAATCCCAGAAAAAGTTAGCATGTATAAATATGTACACTCAATTACCTCACATACATCACCTTTTTTAACTTAAACCCAAATAGCAAACAATTCTGGGCCAAATAAAACACAATTAAGGCACTTACATGATTTGTGGCCATTACTGTGTGAGTGTATTGTGTGCCAAAACTGACCCTGTTTTTGAGATTTGTCATTGGATTTTGCATTCTGGGCCAAATGTGGCCCAAATACAACCTACTATGTTTAAACGGCGGCTGTTAAATGTCTGGGTGGCACGGTGGCCTAGTGGTTAGCACGTTCGCCTCTCAGCGCTGAGGTCTTGGGTTCGAGTCCACATCTGAGCGGAGTTTCCATGTTCTCCCCGTGTCTGCGTGGGTTTCCTTCGGGGACTCCGGTTTCCTCCCACAGTCCAAAAACATGGAGATCAGGTGAATTGGATACTCTAAAATTACCCTGGTGTGTATGTCTGTGTATGTCTATGTATGTGTGTATGTATGTTTGCCCAGATATGGTTGGCACTCTGTCCTGGGTGATCCCCCTAGTGCTCGATGCAGTCCTCCAGGTGGACGGTCGCTTCCGGTTGAGAGTGCGCTGTGCGCGATTGGCTGCCGTTTCTCACCGGTGTGTGTGGTTGTGTGTGTGTGAATGGAGTGTGTTGATTGTAAAGCGTCCTTGGGTTTGAGAAAGGCGCTATATAAGTGTAACGTTCATTCATTCATTCATTCATAAACTTCAACTCTACTGTTCCTGAGTTATGGTTTAAATCAGGTTAAACTGAGGTTGAGTTCTGACATCCAGATTTGGACAAAGTCATCACCGTGATTCCATGGCGCTGTGAGGCCTGATTAAAATAGTAAGTATGGGCCAGAACCCACACTTTGCTTTCAGAGAAATCTCTACTATAGTTCAAATACGACACCCATTCAGAACAGAGGTCTGATTGCTGCTCTTACGAAAGATTTTGCTGGAAATGATCAGCTGTGTGTCAGTGGATGAAATGCCTGAGGAGAACTACACATTTTGCTATTTGAATATGGAAAATATGAAGTGTGGTCCAGTTTAAATGATTTATGCATTAGGGTGAATTTATTTTTAAATATGGTGAATAAATTAAAAAAAAAAACCTCTGAACTTGTATCTTAATCAAATTTGCATTGCATGTGCAGCAAGTCTTTCCTCCCGAATGGCATTTGAATGTTCATAAGACAACCCTGAAAGCACAGTTTATTTAATTTCAATAAAATATTAACATTTGTTAAATAATTTTTGTTTACAAAAGAGATCTGTAAAAGGTCTCAGTTAAATATGATTCATGTAGTTAAATGTTTTTTTTTTGTGCAAAATGATGTTTTTGGGGAGATAATATAAGGTATAAGCCCTCATTTTGTAAAAGAATGACCTCTAAGCATGCTACATTTGGACAATGACACCACTGCTGTTTCTGATAATTTGATAATTTTCAGTTCACTGGGTGATCTGCCTGCAGGCAACCTAATGTGTTTCCTAATGATCATCGATTGCACCATAAAAACCACTACTGCTGGTAATTGGGCTGAAGGGAAATGAGGAAAGTGGACTACCTCCTAAATGTCAAAAGTACAGATAAACTCCCTGGACAAAAATGAGTCACCTTGTGCATTTAAGGTGGTAGTAACTTCAGGCTCCTGCAGATGACGCTGCATGGGGATGATCAGGCTATAAATACCTGTCGGGTGTGTAACTGGATTCATAGATTGAGAAGAGGTACAGTGCAGTGAATGTCTCATTCAATGTATGGAAAATGAATCACAAAGCAGATGTTAAGTAGTGATGTAATTTGGGTGCCAAAGGTCATAGTGTGAAGGAAGTAGCTGAATTTGCAGGTGTATGGAAGTGTACATTCATACGGGACTACCAGCAGTGTTAACAATCTCAATCTACAGGAAATTCTCAGAATTGTGGCCAAAAGACAAACAGGGACCACCAGCAGGTTTCGCAACTTGTGAATGAAAATCACTTCAATTCCTGATAAGAATTACTTCTAGAAGTTCTTGCAGACCATCAACATACAAACAAGAGGTCTTCAGCCTTGTGTGCTGTTGGCCACAATTCTGAGGAGAATTTCCTGTAGTTACTGGTGAAACTGCTGACAGTAGTTAGATGTAATTTTACCAGTACTCTGTTCAGCTGATCCTGTCCTAAACTGATCTCAAATTTACATTCAGAGTAGCTATCAAAACTCACCAAAAATTGAGCCTGAAGCCCTCTAGCTTGGGCACCAATGTTTCAGTTAACTAGATCATAGATATGCTGGTTCTTTGATCTTAAAATCTGAGTAAAATTATATTAAATAACAACTGTAACATAGAATATGGAAATACAGTAGAGTGCTGATAAACAGAATGTGTAAAAAACAACTACTGTAAAAATACCACAGAAAATGTGTAAATGAAGACAATGCAGTAATAAACTGTATATTTTAATTACAGTAACATGTTATAATTGTAATTACAGTATTGATACTGTAGAATATGTATATTTTGGTAAATAAAAACAGCTATGGCAGGTGTGTTGTTATGAAAGTGAGTGGTGTTCACTAATTAAACTTTCTGATGTGTTAAAGACAAAAAAACACAGATATTCACAAATATCATTTATTTAATGTAAAATTGATTTTGGGCTTTAAAATTCAATAAATCTGATTTATTTCAGAGGTTTTAGTGAAGATGGCTCATTTTTGACCCTTATGACAAAGACAGTATACAAAATGTTACAAATACACAAGAGTTAAATATTCAAATGTTATTAGAAATGAACATGCAGTCAAGAGTTGATTCATCTCAAACTAAAAAAGAGAACATATTTATAGACATCAATTAAAAAGATTAGATATTAGGCAATGTTACGGTGCGTAAGCCTGTTTAAACTGTCCTTTGATGCCAGTTAAATTTGATTCATTGATGGCATCTCTGCCAGGCAGTTATTTCCAAACCTTCCCAGTAATCTACAGCTCCTTTAACAGTGTCCTTGTCTGTACTCTCATTGGCAATTTTACAGTTTAGGGTTAAAAGACAGTACCACCACCCTGTAGGTGGCTACATACTCATGTTTTATCAAGAAACAAGATCAAACTTCAACCAGTCTAGGCTTCTTCTTTTAATCTTCTTCTTTCTTTAGTGTGATATCTATGTAGATAAACAGTAATGAAAGTCTTTGATTTTGTTTGGCTAACATTGAATTTTATTATATTCACTAAGGACGTATCAATACTATTGTTTTTATCAAATTACTATGAGTACATGTATTGTTGTACTTGCCAATATCTACTTAGAATAAGTCAATCAGGGGAGGATGGATCTCCCATGTGAGTCCGATTCCTCCCAAGGTTTCTTCCTCCAGCTCCGAGGGAGTTTTTCCTTGTCACTGTCTCCGTTGGCTTGCTCACTGGGGATTTGGTGTTTTGTTTTTATTAACTCTGTAAAGCTGCTTTGTGACATCGGTTGTAAAAATCGCTTTACAAATGAATTTGATTTGATTTGATTTGAAAAGTCTTGGCTAGAAATGTTTAGTGTGTTTTTTTACAATATATCACATAGCACCTCTGAAAATAGATTTCTGGAAAGTCTCAGTTTACAGCAGATTTAATCAAAATATAGATTTATGACACCCTTATTGTTTTGCCACTGTTATTGCCGATTTGTGCTGAACAAAAGCCTGTGTAACACTTTGGAAAAAGATCATTTTAGATAAGTGCAATCTGTAAAGAAGTCAAGGCATGTCAGATTACATCAGTGTCTGAAATACCCCTCAGACTCCTGGGGGTTAAACTAATGAGAGCCGCTGGACAGACACTGCTGCTCCAAATGTCTGTAGTAAAACGGAAAGCTTTAATATCATGCAGCAAGCTCTTGATGTGTTGAGCATCTTTGGCAAGACCATCTCTGTTACATGATCACGGCTGGGAATTTCATATTTGGGCTCTAACACATTAAGAAGATGCTGAAATCCCTCATTGTGTATGACGGATAATCATTGATCACTGATAGTTTTGTGTTTCATTTTACATAAAACAATTTGTTATTCATTGCAAAGTTACATGAATATACAAAATATGTTGGTTTTCTGTCTTTAACCATTCAGAAAGATTGTTTATTTAATAATAATAATAATAATAATAATAATAATAATAATAAAGATTATGTATAGGTGTAATTTTTTTAACCGAGGAAAGTAGCAGAAATGTGTAGAAAGTACTTATTTACAGTCAGGTTTTAGTATTCCTAACATGGTGGTGGATCATTTTTGACCCTTAAGACAAGACAAGGCTTAAAGACAACTTTATTGACATTCTCACAATAGACATGTTTAGGCTAATTGTTTCCTCATATACCTGTGAGTAACTACTAGTTTGAGTGGCTAAACTATACTGTCCAGGCTAAAAATATGAGATTATACTGGAAATCACACATAATTAATGTGACTAATGATTATGCAATGCCAGTGCTAGAAGTCAGATTTAACAAATCTTTTCATAAAGGTATAAAGAACTGTGGCTCTCAGACTGATGGGATGTAATGACACCATGTAATTGGAGGTTAATCTTAGCTCTTATTCCTCATCATCTAGGCACTTAAACATGCAGATACAGTACATGGTGAACACAGTCTGTGCTATTGTATAGTGCTACAACTCATTATTAAGCAGCTGAGTAAATTAACTGAACTTATTAAAAAAGTTATTTTCAAACAATGTTTCTTTCACAAACCTTTCCAATCATCTTGAACATTGGACAAAAAAGCTTTGCAAGAATGTTTGAGCTCCAGACAGCAGTTCAGATACTGTTCACAGGATCAACTGCCTGGAACTGTATTTAGTTGACTGATCCTGTATCAAAAAGCTGGCATTAAAATAATGGTCATTATTATTATTATTATTATTATTATTATTATTATTATTATTATTAAAGATTCTGCAGTAAGCTTTACAGTTTCTTTACAACATACCAGGGATCTTCAGATCTAATACTGGATGGCTACACACTCAAGTGAAGTACAGTTTGGTTACTTCCCTGCTGAACACACGTAGTTCACTTTATATATTATATTCCAAGTGAAGTAGGAGTGTCTGAGCAAAATGACCAAACTGTGCAGGACATCAGCCCACCATGATAAGTTTAGAAGCTTACTTCACACAGTAAAAAGGAGGAGAATCAACCAGCTGTCACTCCACATGGCAGCATTGTAGCTAAACTACACACATTTCCCATTACACCAAATGTAGGGCATGTTTGGTGCTTATTTAGTTTAGGATCTACAAGGACTATGTTGCTAAAAATAATGAAAGTCTATGATTTTTTATTATACACAGACATATCAGAATATCATGAACTTGGTCACAAATGCCACATTACAGGATTTACTGCACATATAAATAAGTGAGCACACCAGTCATTTGTATCAGTGTAAAACCATTATCATGTTCAAAAGACGTGATTTGACTGATGTCCAAAAGCGCATGATAATAGGGTAGCTGGTGAAGTATGGTGGTGGTAGAATGTTAGAAACCACTAACTTTGTGGGATGTTCTAGATCCATCATAGTGAAGGTGTACTGAGAAAGAACTTCTTGTAGATTTAGTGACTCCCAATAGCATAACAGTGGTACCCCATGGGCCACTGCTGCCAGAGGGGAATGACGACTCCAGTGAGTGGTACAGAGCAATTAATACACCACAGTGGACCAGTTAACCTCTATAATAAACAGGAACAGGAAGGTGTCAGAGATCACCACTGAGAGAACACACCAAACCCAATAGTGGATTATTCCCAGTCTTTATTCCATTCCAGTATACTGGACAATTTTAATAGGTTTTGTAACTTAACAATTTGACCGCCGCACTAGGAGGCAGTGAGCATATTTATCTGGAGTGGCTACTAGCACCTGGAGAGCAGCTGGGGGTTAGGTGCCTTGCTCAATATATATATATATATATATATATATATATATTGGAACTGGTGAAAATGCTGCCTGTTTACAGATTTTTTACAGTAACCAATTCTCTCCAAAGCTGATCTCATATTCACACTCAAAAAGCTTTGAGTAGCTCAACAAAAAGCTTACAAATACTGTATTCACAGTTTTTAAAATAGACACAACCTTTACAAGCCTTTACAGTATTTTACTGTGATGGTTTGACAGTTTTTCATTGTAAAATTGACATTGTTTCAGATGAATTTTTGGATTATATTAATGTGCTGTAATTGTAATTAAAGTGTTGAAAGTATACTGTCAGTTAATAATTTTACAGGACTTTTTACAGAACTTTGTTGAGTTAATGCTCTCAAAACCTGATTTCAAAGTCACGCTCAGAGTGACTTCAGAGCACTCAAAAACTGATATATGTATATCAGGTATAACTATTACAGCTGTAGTCAGCATTTTTTAGAGTTTAGGCTCTTTTGCTGTCATGGTTTACATACAGAAATGTTTTACAGTGGGCACTAAATATAAATATATAGGATTACAGTAATACACTGTAATAGTTAAAGTACTGATACTGGGGAAACTGCTGAGAGAGGTAAACTGTAATTTTACAGTACTTAGAGTCAGTCCTCTCACATTTCCAGAAACTAAAAAACTCACCAAAAAAGGTGACGGCGAAGCCCTCCAGCACACACGCCCAGCTCCCCAGGAAGAAGTATCCGCGGTAATTGGTGACCACACTGATGGTGCCTCCTATTAGTGACATGAGGAAGTCGGCCAGGGACAGGTTGACGATGATGTAGTTGAGCGGCTGCCGGAGCTGTCTGAACTTGTAGGTGACCAGCACGACCAAGAAGTTCTCGGAGAGCGAGAGCGCCGTGATCAGGAGCATCCACGCGGACAGCACCTTGAAGTTCCACGGCGCGACGGACCGCACGGGACCGACGAACGGGTCGTCCGGCTGGAACACCTCGGCCACCTCCGTGTAGCTGACGCCGTTGACCGCGGGGCTGAACGCGTCCATGCTCCGGATGAGCGGGTGGAGACGGAACCAGGTGGAGTTACGGGGGCAGATGTTCACACAGCCATGCGCGCGCTCCGGGACTTAGTTCAGTGCGGACTTGTTTGTTCTCGGTGGGCTCCGCAAGTCCATCGCGGCCCCCGTGTGTGTGTAATCCATGTGTGTGCGCTGGACTTGTTGAACCTGTGCGCTGCTCGGCTGTTGCGCGTTTATAAGCGCTGGTACCGCGACCGTGCCAGCGCACTCGAGGAACTTTGACGTCATCACCCCGTCTACAGCCTCGAGGAGCGCCTGGGCGGACCGCACGCGCGCCCTTAACGGGAGCAGCGCGTAGGGGAGGACCTCTGTCACATGGCACGAAAATACGCACATTAACGTGGCTTAATGTACCAAAAACAATGAGCTAGGAGCACAAAACGTCTCACACATATTACTGCTCATAATTACTCTCTAATGCTCACGTGATCAACCTGTGATCTAAAAGGAAACTTAAAAATACATTAAGCTTCTTAATTTCCATTTAAACCAGAAAAGTGGCTTAATGTACCAAAACTATGACCTAAATTCTCAAACGTATTATTTCTCAAATCTGCTGGCAACAATCAAGCTGTGGTCCAAAAGTAAAGCAAAAAATACATTAAGATTGGTTTTATTTCTTTTTAGTAGGTTTAAATGTGTATAAAAAGCTTGACGTGGCTTAATGTACCAAAAACAAAAAGTAACAAACCTCTCACAATTATTACTGCTCATAAGTACTCTCTCACGCTCAAAAAATAAACTGAGATCCCCAAGGAAAGTCATACATTTTACATAAAACTGTATTCCCATTATAAATAAAATGCTTAACATAGCTTAATGTAGTAAAACACTGAGTTAGGAACACCAAACTTTATTATTGCAAATAAGTACTCTCCACTGCTCAACTGATAAACATGTGATTCAATGGAAAATAACTCATTTCAAAGGAAGCTTTTTCATTATAATGTCAAATTAACATGGCTTAATGTATGAAAACAATAAGCTAGGAACACCAAACGTCTCAGACTTAATACTGCTCATAAACACTCCCTAATGACAAAATGATCAACCTCTGATATAAAAGAAAAGTGATACATTTTACTTTAACTCTTTATTTATGTTTAGTTTAAATGGGAACTAAAAACCTTAATGTAGTTTAAAGAACTAAAACAATGAGCTAAGAACACCAAGTTCTCAAACATATTACTGCTCATAAACACTATCTACTGCCAAATGATTAACCTGTGGTCTAAAAGAAAAGTAACACATTTTAAGTTAAGCTTCTTTATTCCCATTTAAACCCATTATAATGATAAAACCAAATGTGGCTTAATGTATAAAAACTAGGAGCACCAAACTTCTCTCACTTTTCAGTGTTTATTAGTACTATCTACTGCTCAAAATGAGGAAGCAGTTGTCCAAAAGCAATATAGTAAAAATTACATTGTTTCTTTATTCCCATTTAAAGAGGAAAAAGACAATTGTGGCTTAATGTATAAGAACAATGAACTAGGAGCTTAAAACAACTCTCACTTGCTCGTGCTCTCTTTTTAGTGTGTATAAGTACTATCTACTGGTCGAAAGTTCAATCTGTGATCCCAAGGAAAAGTCATACATTTTGCATTAAGCTTCTATATTCCCACTTGAACCCATTATAAGGCAATGTACCAAAACAATGACAAAAAAGCACCAATCGCATCTGTCACTTATTACTGCTAAAGTACTCTCTACTGGTCAAATGATAAATCTGTGGTCAAAAAGGAAAAGAACACATTTTATTTTAAGTTTCTTTATTCCCATTTAAACCCATCATACAGAAAAGCTTAACATAGCTTAATATAGTAAAACAGTGAGCTGGAAGCACCAAACATGTCTCATTTATTACTGCTCATAAGTATTCTCAGTAACCCAAATGATCAACCTGTGGTTCAAAAGAAACATTACATTCAGCTTCTTTAATATCATTTAAACCCACTAAATGAAAACCCCAAAGTGACTTAATGTACCAAAACTATGAGCTGGGAGCACCACATTTCTTAAACTTCTTACTCTTCATAATCACTCTATACTACTAACATGATGAATGCAAAAAAAATACATTAAGCTTCTCTATTCCAATTTAAACTCATTATAAATGAAAAACCCAAAGTGACTTAATGTGCCAAAACAATGGCCGAGGAGCATCAAACTTCTCATACTAATTATTGCTAATAAGCACTCTCTACTGGTCAAATGATGAACATGTACTTTAAAAGAAAGTAAGAAATTCCACATTAAGCTTCTTTATTCCTATTTAAACCCTTTATGAGAAGAAAGCTAGAAGTTGTTCAGTGTACCAAAACAATAACAGGACCACCAAATGTGTCTCATGTATTACTGCTCATAAATACTCTCTATTGCTTGGATGATGAATCACTTATTTATACATACATATGTGTGCATATATACACACACACACACACACACATTTTTTTTTAAGCTGTGTGATATGGACAGAAGGTGGATTCAGTTGAGCGAGTCTCCCCATAATGTCAAAGCAGGTGAAATAAATCCTAATTTGTGTAATTTATCAACCCTCTTTAGAAGATGAGGCATTGTTTCAGCTGAAAGATAAACCATGACAAAGCTAAATAAAATATTTGCTTTAACCCATGAAATAAAAATAATAATAATAATAATTTTTTTTTTTCACTTTCAGTCAGATAATTTATTTTTGACAAAAGTGAGATCTATCTAAAAAGCATATTTTATTTATTTTTGTTAACCATGTGTTTTGTTGCACTTGTAATTAGTGACCACAAGGTGGTACATAACATGATTTTTGTAATACCCTTCATGCAATTAAAACATTATATTCAATACATATACACTCAATGGTTACTACATTAGATAAGCATACCATGTACCGCCACTCATTATCAATTTTAGCTCCACTGATCATATAGGTGCACTTTGTAGTTCTACATAAACACACTGTTGTCCATTTGTTTCTCACCCTGGTCCTGGAGAGCCGCATTCCTGCCCAGTTTGGTGATCTCCCTGATCAAACACAACTGATTCAACTCAGCAGGCAATTAGCAGGTTTAATTGTAGTGTCAGAGCAGTGACATCACCAAACTGTGCAGGAATGCGGCTCTGCAGGACCAGGGTTGGCCACCCCTGATTTAGCCTGTTCTTCAATATTCAGGACCTTCTCAGGAAATGAATGAGAAATACGTATAATATTAAAGTACAACATGCTTTAGCTATCCCTGCCTATCAAAGCAGGTGGATCATTCTCAGCAGTGCAGTGACACTGACTTGGTGATGTTGTGTTAGTGTGTGTTAGTGTTAGTAAGTGTCTTAATGCACCTGACCACTCGCGCATGATTGGTGACCCTGGCATCATAATATTCTTTCTTCAGCTTCTTAACATATAACAGTGTAACTCTTTATGGACCAGCTTTGCTCCAGTGTGGTCACCTTCATTTGACCCTATTCTGAAATCAACAGGGGCCCCATGACCCAAATGTGGATGTGGGTCACAGTACCAGTGTAACAAAAGTTATCATTGAATAGGACAGAGGAACACTCCACTGTATCATACAGCAGTCATAACTCTTCAACATATGGGACTGTTGTTGTTTTTCTCTCTGGGTATTCCTCACTGTTTCTGACCTCTTGTGTGTCATTGAAATCTCTGTCAAGACTTTGACAGTGAATACTCCCAGATACTTTAATACTTATAAGCTAAATGGTTGTGTACCATTTAATACAAATAAATCTTACATTTTTGTAATGCGAGAACAAGTACACAAAGGAATCAAATGTAAATGCTGCAGTGTTGCTCTAATGTTGCTTTTTCAGACATTAGAAAATGATGGAACATAATAGAGAAGTGTAACTTTAGAAGAGTGCAAAATGTCAGGCTTAGTGTTGTTTTATTATTAAGTGATAAAATTATTATTATTATTATTATTGTTTACTCATCAAAAAGATGCAAACTGATAAAATACACACTGAAGCATCTTCATGACATTTTAAAGATAGTAGTAGTAGTAGTAGTGTAATACCACTGGTAGGTTGATCAAGTATAATAATAATGTGTTGCATCATCATTACCAACATTGGCAGCATCCCTATGAACATCATCAACATTTTCATTGTCATCATCAGCAACATCATCATTGTCAGTCATAGTCATCTCCACTATAATCATAATCATCATAACCACTGTCATTGTCAACATCATCATCAGCAGCATCATAATCATCATCATTAGCAGCAGCATCACCATCATCTTAGCTATTGTCTTTATATCCACCACCTTCAACATCATTATTAACATCAACATTGTCATCATAATTTTCATCATCATTATCAATGTCACCATGATCATCACTGTCATCTTCATCACCACCACCATCGTCATCATCAGCAACAATACCATCGTCATTGTAAATGTCATCATCACTGTCACTGTCGTTTCCATCATCATTGTCATCATAATTGTCAATCAAAGTCATCTTCACCATAATCATAATAACCCTGGTCATTGTCAACAACATCATCATCAGTATTACCAACATCAATGTCATCTCCATCATCAGCAGCATCATAATCATCATCATTAGCAGCAGCATCACCATCATCTTAGCTATTGTCTTTATATCCACCACCTTCAACATCATTATTAACATCAACATTGTCATAATTTTCATCATCATTATCAATGTCACCATGATCATCACTGTCATCTTCATCACCACCACCATCATCATCATCAGCAACAATACCATCGTCATTGTAAATGTCATCATCACTGTCACTGTCGTTTACATCATCATTGTCATCATAATTGTCAATCAAAGTCATATTCACCATAATCATAATAACCCTGGTCATTGTCAACAACATCATCATCAGTATTACCAACATCAATGTCATCTCCATCATCAGCAGCATCATAATCATCATCATTAGCAGCAGTATCACCATCTTCTTAGCTATTGTCTTTGTTATTGCCATCATCACTGTCATCTCCACCACCATCAACATCATTATTAACATCAACATTGTCATCAACATTTTCATCACCATTATTATCAACATCATCACCATGATTATCACTGTCATCTTCATCACCACCACCATCATCATCATTGTCATAGTTATCATCACCATCGTCAGTGACAACATCATTATCATCGTCATTGTTTTTATCATTGACATCTTTACTACTGTGAACATCATCATCATAAATATAATCGCCATCATCAGCATCATTTTCATGATGTGCAGTGTAAAATGTATATACTTTAAAAGTGGAAGATGTTAAGTCACTATTATTTCCTCAGTGTGTGGCTAATGGTTAAAACACTTTCCAACAGTTTTATTGTTTTCAACTTTTTCTAACAGTTTACTGAATATCAGGAGACTATACAATAGAATAGCCTTATGATGGGCCACAGTGTCCCCAATCTGTCAGGCTACGTGCAGTGTTGGTCTTAGCCTTACATTCACCTGAGGATAATTCATCATCTGAAGCTCACAGGGTTCTCAGAAACACACGTTATGATTATAAAGCACTCTGCAGCCCACAGGCTTACTGAATCAGCAAGAAAATGTACAATTTAACAGCAATGGCACACTGTTAAATTTTTCAGTGAAAGTGAATAGATTAAGGACCAGCGATTACAATGACTGCACTATATGTGTGTATAAGATGCTATAGATTTACAAATCAGTGCTTGTGTAAATAGAAAATGGATCTAACACAGTTACAAGCTATGGTAATCGAGAACTGTTTACCTGATGAGATATTCCATGCTTACACCAACAAAGAAACCATAACATATATGAGAAGATGCAAAACATATATCTTTATGAGTAAGGAAGAGCTTACTCTTACTATTTGTGTCTGACATTTGCTCATTTAGTTTGGTTTGGTCTATGCATATAATGTAGCTTACAAAAATAGCTTATAAATAATAGCTTTAAAGCTTATATTGCATTAATAGAATAAATCTCATGTCTAGCTCATCACATACTTGTTGAAACTGCATATAAAATCTCAAACAGTCTTGCTTTCATGTTTTTTGACAGTATATGACATACTTTTTATATAAATCTGGTCAAAAGTACAGGAAAAATAAATTTCAAGGTGTTTTCTATTATGTCCACAGACATCTGCTCTTTTAACAATAGCAAAATATCAGGCTTCATTTAAAAGTTAATATGGGATAAGATTGTAAAGTGGGATAATTCTGGTCGTCACTAAAGGAGAGAAGGACACAGAGTGTTAAAACTTTTCCTACCTTCATCCCTTTGTGGGTGCCTGCTCTGCCCCTCTTTGATCCTGACTCCTTGTCACAGCTCAGCAACGTTCAACAACAATGAAGATTTATTGCCTCCGATGGCTCTGCAGTCCACACTGGCTCATTTGCAGGTGTTCAGCGTAACCTTTGGAAAGCAAACTGTGCTCAGTGCTCTCCGGGAGTATTTCTTCATGATCTAGCCAGGCATAAAGTACGACTGTTTACCAGAACTCACTCTCACCTTCAAAACTGGTCCAGCTACAGTCAGCCAATATCTGGTTCTGGAATTCTGGATTAATTTTGGTTAAATTGAGGTTAAGTCCGACACCCAGCTTCGGACAAAGTCATCAACATCATTCCATGGTGGGCCCGATGAAAGTAGTAAGTGTGGGCCAGAACCGGGCCAGTGCTCCTTTGCTATCAGGGATATTAAAGTATTCCTCATACATTGCAAATACATTGATGAGACTGGTTATAACCTGAACAAACAACATGTACATCCAGTGGTCTACAATTCCATGTTCAGTCCTTTTACAGCCTATTGTTTAAAGGTGACCTTTGGTTTATTGCCTTAATTGACATTTAGACCTTCAATAGTATTAATATCAGACTTTTCTAAGGTTCTTATTGGGTAATCAACTACTGAAGACTTTATTTCTCATAATAAATAAGTTATACAGGAGTATAAGTGGTAAATTAGAGTCATCTCTGATATTGAATCACATTAGCATTTATAAATGGCTTCATTAATAATTAATTGAGATATAAGCAAAAAGGAATGAATGAATGTTACACTTATATAATGCCTTTCAAGATACCCAAGGACGCTTTACAATCAACACACTCTATTTACACATACAGGTGAGAAGCAGGAGCCAATCGCACACAGCGTATTCTCAACCGGAAGCGACCGTCCACCTGGAGAACTGCTTCGAGCACTAGGGGGATCACCCAGGACAGAGTGCCAACCATATCTGGGCAAACATACATACATACCTTCATACACAGACATACACATTCATACACACCAGGGTAATTTATTTAAAAAAATTTTTTTAGAGTAGCCAATTCACCTGATCACCATGTTTTTGGAATGTGGGAGGAAACCGGAGTCCGCAAAGGAAACCCGCGCAGACACGGGGAGAACATGGAAACTCCGCTCAGATGGGGACTTGAACCCAACACCTCTGTGCTGAGAGGCCACTGTGCTGCCCAAAGGAGACAGTGCTTTTTGCTTTGTGTTCACCTAAACTGTGAAATAGTCTTTTTCTTGATATCGGACTCTCTGGGCCCACATACTTTTTTTTTGAAACCCCACTTTTAAGTTGTGATCATAGTTAATATGCTTTCTTTTGCTTGTTTGCTTGTTTTCATTTATTATTTAATTATTTTTTTATTATTTTAATGTTAATATTTAATTTTTAATTATCGTTATTTTAATTATTTGATGCTTTTACTATGAAGCACTTTGTAGCTCTGTTTCAGAAAAGTGCTATATAAATAAAGTTTACTTACGTATTTTAATCATGCTTATATGTCTTTAACTACCCAAGACTCTGATGTCATACAGTATATCATATCAGGTCTTGTCCTTTTTAATTACAATCACCTCTTTTCATCAACTCTTAATTTTTGATTAAAAAGCCCAGAGGAACAGTTGGTCACTCTCTTATAGCTCAGTTTGCTTTCTCACTTAGAGTGGACCACACTCAGGTTCCATCCATCTGTGCATATTTCCATCCTTCCATCCAGATCCATTTGGTTTTTCACTCCGTCGCCTAGGACACCTCAGGAGGACCAAAAGAATTTCACTTTCATTCACTTCACATGTAGAATAAAAAAAAAAAAATGTCATCTGTCCTCAGGTCAGGGTCAGTGCATCTTCCTGCCATTTTTCTACAAAACACTGGTGTATATAATTGTTTACATCACACATGGTAATTTTCTGACTCATCCATGTCTTTCCCAGTTCAGTGAGCACTTAACGCTGCTCTCTATATTGTTGCTAGGACTGGAAGAGAAGCTATGAGGTGCTGGATTACAGGCAAACATGGGAAAAATGTCAAGATAGATGGATATTGAGAGCTTGTTTGTCCCGTGATGGTAATCTCAAACTTACTTCACCTCTAAGACAAGCTCCCTGCCTGTCTTGACAGAGATGAACTGTATTCCTCAATCTCACCGTCAGCAAGTAAAGGTTAGGATAGAAACAGCATCACAGTCTGCCCTCAAAATGCTGACCATAACATCAAGGGATGTGCATTCCCAGGCAGGGAAAAGGTTAGATATCATCAATGTAGAACTTTTTTGTACTTGGTCAAAGACTGAATGTTTAACTTTCCACTACTTTTTACAGATTAAACATGCACAGTCTCTCTTACACAAGCAATAACCTCTTCACTCACTCCTGCCATGTCACTGATGCTGAGGAGGATGCTTCTTATGTGCACTAGAGCTGCATTGTCAGCCAGCTTCACCTATGAGATGTCACTATGTCCACTACTCAGCCTCATCTAGCTCTGTAGCATTATCCCACTTCTGACACCAATGTAGAAATGTCAAAGAGGGACATGTAAAGATTGCCGCGTTCCTTAATAAAAGTCTTTGTTCTGACATAAACAAATAGGACAGTGCATGCACTTTAAAGACCCAGAGAGCAGTCCACATCTGAATGTCCTCATGTCCAGTTTCCTAACTTCTGAATACTTATTGGAAACCTGTGACAAATAACATATTATAATTATTTATACATTTATCTGCCATTAAAAGTGACTGATATTGAAAAAAAATGTTTATTCTAATCCTGTACAGATTTGTATATACTGTTTGTACAGTAATGTCAGAATATTATGAACAATTTGGCCTGGGACATCACAGATGCAACATGACAGGGTTTGGTGCAAAAATAAATAAGTGAATTTTGTCATCTTAGACAAAGAACATGTGACTGATGTGCACAAGGGCTTGATAAAAGGGAATCGGGTAAAGCATGGTGGTGGTAGCATCTCAGAAACCACTAACTTTGTGGGATGTTCTACAGCCACCATAGTGAAGGTGTACCGAGAATGGAGTTCTCGTACATTGAGTGACTTCCAACAGCATAATAATAATAATAATAATAATAAGCCATTGATGACAGAGGGGAACAACGACTCCAGCAAGTGGTAAAGAGCAATTGATGTGTTTTGTAAATTAAATACATTTAGTAAAAAGAGTACAAATGAGACACAACTGCATTTTAAAAGCAGGAAGAGGCATACATAAAAATCTGAGTGTTAAAGATGCATCTGAACCTAGTGAAGCAGTGCCTTTGAGCTTTAGGCTGAGGCTTTGTGGAGTGAGTGTGGTGGAAGGTTCACCTGAGAAAGCAGTGAGAAGTAATGAACCTGGTGAGCAGCAGGAAGCCCAGAGACATAATCTTTCATTCCACTTCCATTCCAGGTTTACTTCAGTCTGTAATTATTAGAAACACATTAATATAATCATTATGCAAATAACAGCAAAGCATCAAATCACTAAAAAAAAGAAAAATATCTGTCATTGACTGAAAAAAACCTACCTTTTTACCTAACATTTTCTAATATCCATTACACTTTAACCCTTGTGTAGTCTTAACATTATGTATGCTGCTCTCATCCTAAAGAGATCCTAAAATGAGCTTCCTTCACTAAACAACAAAAATAAAGCAGCTTTATTGAGTTTTAAAGCCCAAAATCTATTTTACATAAAGAAACAGCGATTCATTATGAACTGTGAGGATATCTGGGTTTTCTCTCTTTAACAGTGCAGAAATATTGTATGTAATCAGTGCAATTCATTTACATTACAACACACCTTACATTCTCCTTGTGCTCCAGCCCTGTCTCTGCCTTCTGTCACTGTTCTGTTGTTGTCAGCATCTATGTCTTGTTGTACAGCCCGTTACTCGTCTTGTCTTTGATTGTGTTTGCTATGTGTACTCTTCACTGGCTTGGTGTCTAGTCCAGTATTTGTTTGATTTTAACTCCATCTTGTCTCACTATAGCCCTTGTCTACGCTTCATATTGCCTAAAGCTCATTTGGTCTAAGCCTCATTTTGTCTAGACTTTCTGGTCTGGATGGGATAAAAATCACAGAGGAGCTTCTGTAGAAGACAAATTGGCCCCAGAACAACATGTACATTTAAACAAGTCCAATTAGGCCTGTTGAGGGTGTTTTGATTTGAAACTTAATGATGACAATTTATATTTGTACATTTTTAATATCCAGAGCAGCTTACAAATTTTAAAGGAATGATTCACTCAAAAATAATTTCAACAATTCCTCATTGAAGCCAGCTGTACCAGTAATGATTCAAAAATGACATTACACAGAAAAAGAGAAGTCTAGTGACATTTCCTGATACTCTCTCAGCTAACATTTGGGAAAGGTTAATCCCAGATGCATACCATAGGTGTGTGTATTTGGAAATAAAAGAGTGTACTACAAAAGCCTAATAAAAAATTAACACTAATGCAGCCACACTTCATTTTGTTCACCATCATAAAGGTTACACAGCATTTTATGTCATCGTCATGTCACAGGATGCATGAGGCAATGAGGATAATTAGAATAAGGTAATTATTGGATATATGAGCAGGTTTAGGCTCAGTGATGACAATAACTTCAACTCAAATGCCACTGGTGGACAACTTACCCCTCCTATGTTGAAATGCAATATGTTAACTTTCAGTCAGATTTACAATAACTCACTTATTCCCTTTTTCTGAGAAAGACAGCATAACTATGTTAACAAGTCATGCACTGTTGTTAATGCAATAGTTGTTAAACAAGTTTTAAAGGTCTCTCTTTCTATGCACTGAATGTGTCATTGTCTGTTTTATTAATGTAATGGTGAGGTGTAAATGAGAGACTGTGAGCACTCTGTTGAAGGTGGGTGAGTGTTGAGGCTAGAAGGTGCCTTATGTAGCACATTACAAAGACGCAAGTAAGCAGCAGTAGCATCTGCTCTACCGGTAGGGGGGAACATTTAATATCAACCTGAGATTCTAATAACGAGACAGAACAATCTGGATAAATGATGTCAATACACACATACACAAGTAAACACACATACAGTTTGTGAAGCCTTTAGAATCTTTTATATTTCTGTATAAATTTGCCTATAACTTCATCAGATTGTCACACAAGTGCTAAAAGTAGATTACAAATTACAAACAAATGAGATACAAATATTAGATTTGGCCATCTATTAATTGAGGAAAATGATCCATTATTCATCATTTGAAGGCAAAATTTGAGTCAGGTGTTGTCCATCAAGTGTAATCTTCACATGTTTGTGGATGTGTATTTGTTTTGTGGCACAAACAAAGGAGATCTCTGAAGAGTTCAGAAAAGGCTACAAAATCATTTCTAAAGAATTTGGACTCTACCAATCCACAATCAGAACCAAGGTAACTCCAGGAGTCCACCACCAGGAGAACACTGAAAAACAATGGTGTGCATGGCACTGTGGAGAGCCAGAAGTCTATTTGATCAATGTTTTTTTTTGCCAGATGAGATCAAAATATATCTAATAATTAGAAGTGTTATGTGTGGAGAAAGTAAAAACATGCATTACAGCATAAAAATCTCATCCCATCTGTAAAACACGGTGGTGATAGTATCATGGTTTGTGCCTATTTAGTTGCATCTGGACCAGGATGGCTTGCCATCATTGATGGAACAGTGAATTCTAAAGGAAAATATCAGGATATCTGTCTGTGAGCTGAATTTGAAAAAATCTACAGTTCCACCAATTCCCAAAATTGGACTATTGGACTGAGATCTGGTGACTGAAGGCCAGTTGAATGCAGTGAGCTTATTTTCATATTCACCAAACCAGTTGGAGATAATTTGAGCTTTGTGACTTGGCACATCATCCTGCTGGAAGCAGCCATCAGAAGATATGCTGAGGGATGGACATGGTCAGGAACAGTAATCATGTAGACTGCAGTGTTTAAACAATAATAAATTCATTTTAAGAGACCCAAAGTGTGCCAAGAAAATATATACCAAACCATTACACTCCCAACACCAGTCTAAACCGCTGATACAGGAATATCTGCTATTGTAGCCTCTGTTACATCTTCTTACCACAAAATTGGTGCCTGGTATGGATTTCTCTGGTGTTCAGAGATGCTGTTCTGCATATCTTGGTTGGCACAAACCAACCTGATTATTCTAAACAGACCTCTGGCATCAACAAGCCATTTTTAATCAGAAAACTGCCACTCTTGGTGTTTTCTCTTTTTTGACCCATTGTCTATAAAAACTAGAGATGGTTGTGTGTGAAAATCCCAGCAGATCAGCAGCTTAAGAATATTCAGGTTGTTTAATTAATTGCTTTTCTTCCCCATTCCCCATTCTGATGCTCATTTTGAACTCCAGCAGGTCCTCTTAACCATGTCTACATGCCTAAATGCGTTGAGTTTCTGCCGTGTGATTGGCCGATTAGGTATATGCATTAACAACCAGTTGAACAGGTGTATCTAATAAAGTGGCAAGTGACTGTATGTACACATATTCAGACCATTCATATCACAGCTAAAACACTCAAAGTGACCTTAAAGGATTCTCAATCTCAAACACACATGCACACACATACACACAGGCTCCCTTGTTAATACCATGGAGTGAGATCAATTGCCTGAGACTGCCGAAGCTTGTGCATGTGGGGAATGGCATTTGCACTGTAATAGGTCATCTCTCTAACACCTGCTTTACAAGTAGAAGACCATCGTAATGGAACATTTTATGGAAAATTGGTTACCTCGACTGATCTATAATAGTTGCTCTGCTAGCCAAGTTAGATGAGGGCAGAGCACAGACATAAATACATACCTTTCCATGAAGAAATTGAGTTAGATTTAATTTTAGCTGCTTGCAAAATATGATTGATTGACACAATTTTAAACTAATCCCTGCTTCACAACATCTAAGCAGAACCTCTTCTGACAAGTGAAGAAATATAACTCCTTACATATATATTTTTATATATATATAATCAGTATATTGGTCAGAATTATTAAAATAAGATGTGAAAATGTGTTGTTTAAAGTGTTTTTAAAGTGTAAATTTTATTCCTCTTTTTTATTGATCATTTATTTCATTCCAATGAAAGATCTTGTTTGAAAAATGATATAACCTCCTCCACATTTAATTGTACAGTAACTGTTATTTGTAACCGAAAGGTTTTATAGATACATAACTGTATGGATTGCAATGAAATATTATTTAAAGATGTACTAGAAGAAAGATACTGTACACATAGGGACTTATTAAGAAAAACATCTTTATTAAGCTTTAAACCAAACAATGTGCATAACCAAACATTTTTCTTCTCAGAGTTCGACAAAGCATGCAAAACAAATCCAAGAAACGTGCTTTAAAATCTGTGGGCATATAAGACTAATTTTCATTATGCCACACTTCACATATAAGCCAGAATGTTCCAAGGTAGTCAGATGTTCATTTCATGCATTAACTCACTTCATTAGTCAGACATAGCTTGTATCTACACTACACTCATAGTCAATTTAGCTCCACTGATCATACAGGTGTACTTTGTAGTTCTACAATAACAGACAGTATTATCTAGGTGGAGTCTCCTCAATACTCCACTGACACTGATGTGGTGGTGTTGTGTTAGTGTGTGTTGAGTAGATCAGACACAGCAGAGCTGCTGAAGATTTAACACTATGTCGATTCACTGTTCACTCAATCACAACAATATATATACATATTAGCAAGTGAAATCATCTTAAATCTAGTGTAATTTTCTCATATTTCCTAATTTTGAGACTGATGTATACTTATTACAAGACTACTTAACTTAAAAACGGACTTGTTTTGCTTGTTTTAAATAACTTTATTAAGTAAAATGATATCATTATATTTGACAGATGAACAAATGCTTTAAACAATCAAAATGATCTGCCAATATAGTGAGATCATTTCACTTAATAAAGTTACTTAAAACAGTTAAGACATGTCTAGTTACATGTTAAAATAACCTTCAACATTCTCAAAATTAAAATATTAGGTATTTAGACTTGATTTAAGATGATTTCACTTGCTAATATATCATTTTTTTGCAGTATATTAGACATACTCACCTTGTAAATGTAAAGTAAGGGACAGCAGCTCAGCACAGTTTGTGTTGGACCTCTAGTCTTTCAATTGTGACACTGTTGACTGGTTAGTGCACTATTTTCACTCCTTCAGTGACACAGAGGTGTTTAAAACCATATATATATATATATATATATATATATATATACAGTGGCAACCCTACTTATGAACATCCCTACTAACGAGTATTCCAGGTAACGAGTAAAATTCCAAGTAATGAGTAGTGTAAATTTCTTCAACTATGCCAAACCGCTAGGAGCGCTGCGGTCGTAGCATCTCCTAGATGCTACCGTAGAAGAAGAGGTCAGTCAATACCTTTGACCGCTGTCCAGTAAAAGTGAAAGTGACGCTAAGGTAGCAAAAGGTAGTGAACAAGAAAGTTAGATACATTTTAAAAAGTGTAATCATGCCATACACGTACGCCCGTCCTCCTCTCCTCCTCTCCCAGTCTACACGAGCACCATCGGTCTCCCTCTCATTAGCGGCCATCCTACACGAGCGTCGTCGTCGTCTCATTCATTTTTTTAAAAACCCATATAAACACATTATTTAGCATATTAAAGTATACTGTATATTGGCCGGCTGACACAGATTAATCAGTTTTACATAT